>JAJIBD010031344.1:155000-165022 GCA_021461705.1 Cryptotis parvus
CGGCCTTCAGACCCCACTTCCTGCTGCTTGTAAACAGCTTTTATTTGCTTTCAGAAAAATACTCCCCATAGCAGGCAGTCACCTGACGAGGCCGCTAATGAAATCCTCCACAGCATCGGATTCGCTAATTACATACAACATAAACTTACCGAGTCACAGACGACCCAGCCCCACTCGGTCTTTCAGCAGAAATAATTCGCTTTGCTCTAAACTCATGGTACTACAGCGACTCCTGGAGAGTGAATCAGGGCTGGGCCACTCAGGGCCTCCTCCTGGTACCCCCGCGGCTCTCCCAGCCGTGCTGGACAGCAGGGACGTGGGGTGCTGTCAGGCCTGACCCAGGGCTGGTGTCTACCATCACTGGGTCTTGGTTTCTCTGTTTTCCATTTTGACTCCTTTTGACAAGGTCTGCACGACTTGAGACCCTCACCCAAGAGCTGGGGGCTGGGGTGGCCTCTGCGGCTTGGGGCCAACATACTGGGGCCAAGGGGTGTTGGCCAGCAGGGCACCGGGGACCCTAACTTGTGAGTTTCTCAAACTGGCGGTGGGGAGTCCCCAGGAGCCTGGGCCTCTGCAGGGTGGGCTTGGATGTTCTGGGAGTGTTCAGAGACTGTGAAGGGGCAGGTGAGGGCGAGCCCAGAGGGCACAAGAGTGTGAACAGGCAGAGGCTCGGGGGTGGGTGACCTGGCCAGGAGCTGCCGTAGCAGGGGCCCGGCACCCGAGAGCAGGTGCCCATGGATAGACACCGCACATCTGCCAGCCGCGTGGGTTGGCCGGTCAGTACCGGGCAGACGGTGGCAGTCCATCCCTACCTGGCTGGCAGCAGCGCCACAGCCAGGGAGGAAGCCGCGGTGTCAGTAGGAACCACACACCCCGTAGGAAATTAAACAGAGCTTTTATTAAATAAACCGAGTAGAAATGCATCTATTTACATCCAAGTTGTCAGTCTGAGCTTAAGTAATACACAAGGCACAGTTCTTGCTGTCTTGGGGCTGTCTCACACACACACACACACACACACACACACACACCACACACACACACACACACACACACACGGCCCGTCCTGTGGTACGTCCTGTGGCCTGTGCCCAAAAAAATAAAGGGATTCACAGCTGAGGCTCAGAGTCCCACAAGCCCCGGAGACCAGCTCAGGCTGTGTCTCCGGCTCTTCCTGAGAGCAATGGGGCCCCCAGGGCCTTGGCAGTGGAGCTGGGCAGGAAGAACTTTCTGGCCCCTGGCTCCTGCCTAGCTGGTGGGGCTCAGACGTACTGAGACAGCACAGAGAGGAAGAGGAGCCCAGAAGCTCGGGGCTCTGTGTGTGGACATGGCGGGAAGGAAGAGCTGGAGGCCATGGGTCCCCACACTGGACGTCCTGTGCTGACAGGAGGCAGATGACCAAGCCTGGCCTGGCCTGGTAGGGCTGCAGCCAAGTCAGACAGAGCCACGGCTGTGACCCGAGGAAAGTGGCACAGTGTGATGTGTGCTGCTTGGCTCAGAATGGGCTGGGGGTGCCCGGGAGGCCTCCCCTGAGACACGCCTCCCACCCCCACCTGTGGGCTCTGTTCGCTTTTTTAGCAGAAACTAGACTAGGAGGAAAGAAAAAGTTTCCATGGAGAAAAAAAGTCACAGAAATAAGTACCGAGAGAGTCCTTTCCCTGAGATCACTGCAGCCCCCGCCTTCAACAGAGCCATTTCTCCAGAGCTGCGCCAGCTTTGAGCCTGGCCAATGAATCGAGCCGGTGTGCGGCCCCAAGAAAGTGAACACACACACGCACCTCTCGCTGACACCCAGACCTCTGGGCAGGAGCCGGAGCGCCTCAGCTTGGGGCCCAAGGAAAGAAAAAGGAAAACAACAAATCGCACTTCAAAGCTTTTCTCCAAGCCTCAAGAGAAGCAGCAAGAGAGCCCAGGGCTGGGGCAGGCTCAGGGGCTGCGGCCAGGCTGTGCCCAGCAGGATGGCCCTAGTGGGAGGTATAGGCCGGGCTCCAGAGCCCCGAGGGTGGGGCTGGTTCTACGCACGGGGCAGCGCTGAAGGGCATCGCGACACAGTGGCAGCATCTGACAGGGCAGGAGGAGAGGACGTGAGACTCGGCTGTGCCAGCCGCAGTCAACAGGGGTGACCCCTGGCTGATGCCCACGGGCACGGGGCCTGAGCGTGACCCCCCCAACCTCCGGAGCACACAGCTCACTGGGCGAAATCCCTGATGGACTCAAGTCCGTGAGGGAAACGGTGGCACCCATGGAGAGAGCACTGCGGGGCCAGTAGGTGAGGGGAGGGCACAGGGCAAGGAGCCCAGGAAGGGGTGGCACCCACCGCGCAGGAACAGGAAGGCCGTGGTGCCAGGGAGTCCTCAGAGCCTATTTGTATGGACCCAGCCCCAACCCCCCAACAGGCCTGACCCAGAGTCTGGGAAGGCCAAGACGGAGACTGTGGGCAGGACGTGCTACTCACAGTGAGGGCTGTGCTAGCGGGCTGCGCTGGGTCAGAGCTGCGGGCGAGGAGAGCTCCCGGGGCACAGATGGAGTGGTAGGCTGCGGGAGGAAGGGGTCAGGTGGGGCCAGAGGGCCTGGGAGAGGTCCCGGTGCAGCACACCTATGATCATGACGGCTGTCCCAGCCAGCAGGGCAAATGGGTGCCGCTCACCTATGATCATGACGGCTGTCCCAGCCAGCGGGGAAATGGGGTGCCGCTCACCTATGATCATGACGGCTGTCCCAGCAGGGGCAAATGGGGTGCCGCCACCTATGATCATGACGGCTGTCCCGGCCAGCAGGGCAAAGAGCGTGAAGAACATGACCTGGTAGGAGTCCAGGAAGTGCTGGAAGAGGCTGGACGCCGCCTGTGGCACAAACATCACAGTCACCCGGGTGCCCGGAAACACTCGCGGATGAAGGTACCCTCTGCCCTTGGCACAGCCCCCCCTGAGCAGGAAGAAGGGGGCTCCCAGAGCACCTGAGACAGCTCTCACGCCTTCACCCCCGACAGACCCCCGCCAGGCCAGCCGCCACCAGCCCCCTCCACCTCCTCCTTCAGACTGGGAATGTGCCTCCACCAGACGGCGGCAGACCCCATGTGCACCAGCCCCGCTGAGCCGCATTCTGGACTTGTCCCCTCATTCCTGCATGTCAACTCCAGGTTCTGTATTAGGGAGCAGGGCTGGGGTCTTCTGTCCCTCTGCTAGCATGCAGACACGGAACCCAAGAAGGGAGGTACAAGCAGGCCCCGAGCACGCGAGGGCAGGTGCATACATGGGCATGACGCCTGAAGAGAGGCCACACGGCATGCCAGGGAAGCAAAGGAGAGGTGGGGTGGCTCTCCTCTCCCCGCTCTTTTATCTTTTCTTTTCTTTGTTTTTGGGCCACACCTAGCGATGCTCAGGGGTCACTCTTGGCTCTGCACTGAGGAATTTCTCCTGGCAGTGCCTCAAGGGGAGCATATGGGATGCTGGGGATTGAACCTGGGTCGGCTCCAGGCAAGGCAAATATCCTCCCTGCTGTGCTATTGCTCTGCCCCAATCTCCTCATCCTATGGGGGCTCAAGGGGGCGGGGCTGGCCAACCAGCTCTCTGGGGCACAGCAGGGGACAGCAGTGTGAGGGCTGGGGGGCCCTGAGTGAGGAGCAGGAGGACACACCTGGCCCCACTGTCCAGTCCCAGCACCCTGTGCCCTCACGCCCACAGCTCCCCATGCCGGCCGCGGCCCTGCCCTGCACTCACGGGCCTAGACCCCCGGCGGTCCATCAGGAAGGCCACGGTGACGGGATACTGATGGCCTGGTTGGTGGAGGGGCTGGAAAAGGTCAGAACGGTGGACAGAGGCCCCCTGGCTGCCGGCCGCTGGGTCTGAGACCCCAATGGTGTAGGTGATGAAGCTGGCAGCCCCAGGGACTTCTCCTTCGCGAAGGCCAGCACAGACGGGGACCCGGATTTAACCTAGGACAGATGTCGGACGAAGGGTGAGCTCCCCACTTGGCTCAACACGCCTCCTCCTCCTGTAGCCTCTGGGCAGGGACAGCTGCCCAGGGTGAGGCGAGGGAGCAGTCCCTGGTGCCCGGAGAGAAGGACAGAGTTCCAGGAGCCGGAGAGGCCCCCACGGGGCCAGCACGCCCTTGCCATCACGAACCCCGAGAGCCATGAACGCCTTCACCCAACTCCTCAACAGGAGGGGAAAGCAGGGCCCTGACACCGACTCAGGGTGGCCAGCAGGGACGCAGAGTGATCTCTTTCTTTGTGTGGATGACCTGTGACCTCTCACTGAGTTATGCCCTTTCCCTTGCTGGAGGAGCACAGGCTGGGTGTGTGGAGTTGCCCAAGGCCCTCCTTTCAGGACCAACCTTGCCAGGGCATGAGCAGCAGAGGCCAGACTGAGTGACAGCTGCTCCTGACCTGGAAGGGCCCCTGGCCCCACACAATGCGCCCCTGCCCCCTCCGGCTCACAGCCCTCCCCGTAAACCCCCGCCCGGCCTCCGGCAGGCTCACCTCCAGGCCCCCCCCCTCCCCCCCCTCCCACCACCCACACCCCAGCCCCCCCAGCCTCCGGCAGGCTCACCTCCAGGCCCTCCCCCCCCCCTCCACTCACCCCCGCCCCGGCCTTCCGGCGGCTCCCTCCAGGACCTCTGGGGCTCCAAAGACCTTGACCTCAGCACTGCTGTAGTGGTTACTCAGCAGGATTTCGGCCTGGTCGGCATAGAGGCCCGGGCCAAAGGGCACCTCAGCGCCACCTGCTCCGCCTACCGCGTGGCGGCCCACAAGTGAGGCAGTGGCCACCAGCACGGCCTTCTTCATGCTGAGCTGTTTCAGCTGCTTGTCCGTCAGCCTGCGCATGGTCACCGAGCACAGATACCGGCCTGCAGGGATGGACAGGGAGTCTGCCTGGCTGCCTGCACTCACCCAGGCCCCCAGCCAGGCGCTCTCTCCTCCTCTTCCTCCAGAGCCGCAGGCCTGCCCTGAGCCAGCATGCGGCCTCAAGGCCCCAGAATCTTCTGCCGCCGGCCCCTGCAGGCAAGGCAGGCCCGCTAGACCAAGGGGCGCTGGGAGTCTCAAGCACACTCCAGTAAAATGCCCCCCCAAGGTCAAACACTCTTGGACCCCTGCACTTACCCAGAGAAGGGTCAAAGCTGGGCTCGGCCATGACGATGTCCTGAGCCGGAAGTCGAAGTCGTCCTGCTTGAACTGGAGCTGGCAGCTGATGAGGGACTCGGGCGCAGGGCTGCGACCGCCTCCAGCTGGGCGGGGAGCACTCACCTGGGCGAGAAGGGCAGACGCATGGGCCTCTGGGCTCACCCCGGATGAGAAATCCCAAGGGCAGGGGCTGGAGCGATAGCATGGAGGGGAGGGCCTTGCATGCAGCTGACCCAGGGTTGATCCATGGCATCCCATATGTTCCCCTGAGCCCGCTAGGAGTAATTCCTAAGTGCAGAGCCAGGAGCAAGCCCTGAGCATCTCCGGTGTGCCCCCTAATTTTTTTTAACTAAAGGGCAACCCCTGCCCTTCTAGGATGGACGACAGGTTCAATGAGTGCTAGGTGCAGTTTCTGATCAAACTCAGGTCCCAACTGAGTACCCTGGGGGTCCGGCCCATAGTAACCCACTGTCCCTTCGTGCCATGGGGAGAATGGCCAATTTAGGTCCAGCTCTCAGGAGGGCCACAGTCCCCCTGTTTCAGCCTCAGCCCCAGGTTGTGCAGGAGGAGAGGCCTGGCTCACCGGGAGAGGCTACAGTGGGACCCGCTGCTCAGGGATCTAAAGACCAGCTCGCGAGCCACATATGGACCCTGAGCAGGGCCAAGTGTGATCCCCGAGCACTGCTGGGAGTGGCGCTCAAACAAAGACAAAGCGGAACAGCTTGAGGGGCAGGAGCTACAGCACAGCAGTGAGGAAGCTGCCTGGCACGCGGCGGACCGGCTTCAATGCCTGCATCCCACACAGTCGCCTGAGCACTGCCAGGTTTGTGCCCCCCCACCAAAAAAACAGAAGCAACAAAAAGAGCAGGCTGGGTGGAGGGTCCACATCCGCACACTTGGCAGCTGCTGCCCAAGGCTGTGGTGGGGACAGGGCTGGAATGCGCCACCCTGGGAGGTTGATTCCACACACCGGAGCCAGTGGCGTGCCCTGAGCTCCTCGCACCCCCCCCTCTGGGCCCGGGCTGGGGCCCCGCCGCCTGGGGACAGGCATTTCTGGGTACCAGGCTCTCCGGAGACTCAATGCCCCACACGCCGGAGGAGCAGGTGAGCCTGGCGCTCTGGTGTGAAACGGGGTGCAACAGACCCCCAGCCCGGCAAAGGCTGCTCACCGCACCTCGCAGGTTGGAGTTCCTGTCGCCCAGGGTGACGGTCACTCTGGAGGACGTCACGTCCTGGGCGCTGGGCTGGCTGGGGCGGGCGCGATGCACCAGGATCCTCTGGGGAGGCTGACCACCATCTGGGGAGGGGAGAGACAGGTCACCTCCAGGGCCCAGGCCCACCTCCCTGTGTCCGCTGTCCCAGTGCTGACCCTGTCGTCCTGCCTGGCCACGCTCCTTCCCGCCCCTTCCGTCACCCCACCCCGCCTCCAGCAGGCCCCAGCCCCCGCCTCGGTCACTGCCGCTTCTCCACCTCCCGCCTTCCCTCACTCCTCCACACCCCACCCCAGAGCCTTTGTGCTGGGGACGCTCCCAAGCCCGCCCAAGGAAGCCCACTGAGGGTGCACCCGGTCTCCCTGGCTGGGCACCGGACCCACACCCTTGGCTGGCTCTGACCGCACTGGGCACAGGATCTCAAACACCCCAGAAGCTGGTCCCTGCGAAGACTCTAACGGCTCCCTTCAAACTGCCTCTGACCGCCCATGCTGCAGCCCCTCGGCAGCCGAGCACAGGCCCAAGAGCAGGAGGCCCGTTTGCAAGGCCAAGAACTCAAGCCTCAGCAGCACAGAAGCCCCAGAGTACGATGAGGCCCAAGTCCTGGCGGGGAATGCAGCCCCCTGCACCCCCACTCCACCCCCGCGCAGGGCCGGGCGACCCCACTCTGCTGCCTCTGGGGACAAGAGGCATCTGTCTGTGCCACTGGCTGCTGAGCTGCAGAGCACAAGGGCGGAGCAGCCAGACAGGACTTACTGACTCGCTGCAGAGAGGGGGAGTCGCACTGTTCACCCCCAAAGACTGGAAGGTGACATGCCAGGGAGGCTCGATTTTGCTGGTAATGTCACTCGGAGGCTCAGACAGCCACAGCCACCGCCCCTGGGAAAGGCCCTCCAGGCCCTTCTTGCCCTCTACCCTTGGCAGCTCTGAGAGCCTGTGGGGCGCAAACTATCAGACGGCAGGAAGGGAGCCCCAGAGCCAAGAACCGGAGGGGCTCAGCCAGACGCCTCTTTCTCAAAGCCGAGGGGCCTTGTGACTGGTCCCCTGAGCCCCCAAGCCTCACCTCCTTGTACGTCCTCAGGTGTCCGGCAACCTCGTAGTGGACGGTCACGGCTCCTACATCCCGGCCACCGCCACGCCTGTCTTGGGGTCCACGTGGAGGATGTTGCTGGCGGAGGAGCTCCAGGTTCCGGGGAGCCCTGCGGAGGAGGACCCCTGTCAGATCAGCTTCCTGTCCACGCCTGGTGGACACGGCCCTGCGCAGCCCAGTGTCCGCCTCACAGAGGGCACGGGGGCTTCCGTCACCCTCCGGACAGAAGTCGGCTCTGCAGCAGCGGCTTCCCCGTCCCCTCCTTCCAGAGTCCTGTCTTCCTTCCCTGTCCTGGCCCTGCCCCCCCCTGCCCCCGCCTGTCCATCTGCTTTAGCAGCCCGCTCTGAGCTGCCACCGAGAGTCTCTGTCCACTGAAAGTGAAGCACACCCACACACGGGCAATCAAAAACCCGACAGCTATTTCCCTATCACGGCCAGTGACATCCGCCCTTCCCAGAGTCCTCACGTGACCTCCTTGGAAAATGAATATAAAGATCTAAAAAAAAAAATTAAGGGGCAAGTTTGGAAAAAACACCAACCACCCAAACAATAACCGTACCCTGCTCACAGTGTGGGGACAGCTGGACTCCCGACACTCAGGTCTACTGGAGGTTCTTTCTAAAGCAGGACGGGGCGGGGGTCACAGGCCCCGTAACACGGCAGGACCCCAGGTAGCCAGTGAGGAGCAGCTATGTCAGCCTCGTCATGCACCAGGGATGGACCCTGAGGTTTCGTGGGGCTGACCCTGGTTTTGTGGGGTCCTTATGTGGCCACGGGGTTGATGTTTTCCACTGGTTCTAGAAACATGTTTGCCACCATGGAAGCCACCAAATTCACCAAAATCAAATGCTCGAGGCTGGAGCGGGGCAGGGCATTTGCCTTATTCGTGGCTGACCTGGGTTTAATCCCTGGCACCCCACATGGTCACCTGAGCCCCACCAGGAGTGACCCTTGAGCACAGAACCAGGAGCAAGCCCTGAGCATTACTGGACGTGGCCCCCAAAACCAAAGGACATGCACAGGAGACCATCATTCTCTTTCTCAGCTGCAGTCACCGCGCTCCACACAGCTGACTGCCAGTGGTCACCAGCCAGTACAGACATAGGCAGAAAATTCCAGAACGCTACCCAACCCAGGGCTCGCGAGGGCCTGTGTGAAGGGCGAGTGTCTGGGGCTGTGCACTCAGCGAGCGGCTTCCCCAGTGAGGCAGCCTGGCTGGCCTAGAGGGGTCCCGACTCACTGGAGAGCCCGGCCCAGGGGTCCACCCAAGCTGCGCAGAGGAGCCCGCAGCTGGGGCAGGCGGGCTCACCTTCTGGGCTGAGCAGGGCGGCTGCCAGGCAGAGGACGCCCCCACCACCACAGAGCTGGACAGCTGCGGGAGATGGCCTGGACGACGGGCAGCGGCACAAAGTCGGAGAGGCCAGCGTGCTCGGTGTCCCAGGCGCTGAGCAGCGTGAGGCCCACGCTGACCGCGCGGACCACACAGGTGTGGTTGGTTGAGCCCTTTCCGATCTGCAACGAACTCATCTCTGTGTGCCAGGAGGAGAGTGGCGTCTGTCTCAGGGAGCCCGTGCCCCCTGCCCCGGCCCCGGGGGACAGCTGTCGGCATGCGGCTGCCAGATGTGCCTCTCTCAGAAGTCCCAGGGAAGCTGCTGGTGTTCAGGGTTCGGAGCTCCACTGCCCCACGCCGCCGCCACTGCCCACCTCCTGGCTCAAGACAGCCACCGGGACGGAGGCTCTGCCGGGTCTGGCGCTGCCATGGTACAGCGAGGAGCAGGCAAGTAGCCACCACGAGGAGGGGCTCCCCCACATCCAGCCCTGCCCGGTCTGCAGTCCGATCCATGCAGGGCCCCCGGGCCAGGACAATGCCCATGTCCTCGCTTCCAAGGTCCAGGCTCCACAGGGGCCAAAACCCCGCCACAGCCCGTCTGGTCATCACCCCCTTCACCACTCGCTGTTTGCTTCCCTGGGCCCCTCCCGCTCTGTGCCCTGGGATGTCGAGTCATGTGACCCCAGGGCACTGCCCCTCCTGTCCCCAGCGGAGGACCCCCACCCAACCCTACCGATTGGTGGCAAAAGTTGAGGACAGAGTTGTGGGCGTGGAAGATGTCTCCTGAGTTGTCGTGGAAGTGGACAGCGAAGGTCATGGTCATCCCAGCGGCAGGGCCGGCAGGGCCTCCTTGTTGGGAGTGTGCAGCGCGGGGCTCATGGACACCCTCAGGTAGGAAACGGGGGACACCTGGGGCGCAGTGACAGGACGGTGGACGGTGTGTCCCTGGGGATGCCCAGGAAGGGCGAGGGCTGCCCTGGCCAGACTCAGTGTCTCCACCCAGGAACACGGGGTCGTGACAGAGACTCTCAAGGCTGTGAGTCTGACTGAAGGAGCCCTGGGCCTTCCCGAGACCCACGGCTGCTGCCCCACCCTCATCCACGTCTCTCAGGGCCGAGGCCTGGCCTCTCCCAGAGGGGGCCAGCAGGTCCTACCTTCACGGCGACGAGGATGGTTTGATTAGTCCCGAAATGCTCCTGGGCGGTGACCTGGATGGTGGCCACGCCGATGGCGGAGCCCGACACCAGGAAGCCTTTCTCGTCCATGTGC
>JAJIBD010031345.1:0-14130 GCA_021461705.1 Cryptotis parvus
AGGAGGAGGAGGAGAAAGAGGAGGAGGAGGAGAAAGAGGAGGAGGGAGGAGGAGGGAGGGCATCTCCATACTGCCTCAGAGTGTGCCATCGCCGACCGTGTCCCTCCGTCACACCCAGAGATCACCGCTGGACCTGGGTTTGGGTGTTACATCTCTGGATGCCTGAAACTGGAGCAGCCCCTCGAGGGCAGCAGGCTCTGGGAGTTCAGGCCCTTGGCTATAGGCGTCAAGAGGCTGAAGTGTGGACCAGCAGGGAGGGAAGGCCAGGCGGCCTGGCCAGTGCTCTCGCCTCACTTGCCCGGCCCAGCTCCCGCGCGCGTCCACGGCTCCCCATTGCCCGCCGAGTGGGGCGGCTGGTTGGCCCCTCAAGGTAGTTTCTCGCAGGCGCCCCCCAGCCTCTCTGAATTGGCGCTCTGCCTCCCCCCGATTCGAGAAATGGCCCTGCCATTCTTGCGGGAGGGACCCACAGTCCCATTTCCAGGGCCCCAAGGGGATGGACCTAGCTGAATCTTAGGATATGATTCACTCAGACTGGCTCTCCCCGAATGTGTGAAATGACCCACTTGGAATGGGGAGGCGACTCGAGTGGGTTTTATGTCTACTTTGTCACCAGGGGCGGGAGAGGCTCTGACAAGCACCTCACGCACTGGCGTGCGTCGGCCTCCTGATTTCTCGCGACCGCCCAGCTCAGACAAAACGTGCTCAGCCCAGTCGCTAATAAGGGATCGGGGTCTCACACCAGTGCTTCCCACCATCCTGCCGCGGAACCCAGTTCCTCCTGCGCCCCGCCTTCCCTTAAAATTTGGGGAGACTGGAGTTTGCTGCAAAGGGCTCCCAGGACAGGTGTCCCGCCCGAAGGTGCACGTGAGTTTCCGTCTGCCCCATCCACAGCCAAGCTCATCTGACTCATGGCTCAGCAGCAGCCAGGCCAGAAAACGACAGGAGTTAATAAACCTCTGGCGGTAAACACACAGGGGAAACACAGGGCCTGGATCACAGCGGCACGACTTTCCTGGCTTCAGGAGCCGCTGTCCCTAGCAACCAACAAGGAGATCCGCCTCCAACAGCTGCCCCCCAAGCGGCGGCCCTAGGCCGAGCCTTTCACTGGCACCTCAGTCTCCAAACCCTTCCGCAGGCGAGCAGGAAATACCATATGGCGGTCCCATCTACACACCAAGTACCGCTGCCCCTCTCTCTCTGCCTCTGGGGCCCCCAGTCCCTCTCCTGCTCCGTCTGCCTCTGACTGCCCCTCACCCATAAAACACATTTGGGGACTCATCCTTGCTGTGGGCAGCAGCGTGGAGCCATCTGTCTGTGTCCAGCCCAGCTGCCAAGGAGAAGCGGAGAGTTTCACATCTTTGACTCTGGGGAGCTGAAAGCAGTTCTTAGCCATCTCTAAAAGAGGGTCTTAACATATACTTGGGGGCGATGGTAGGTCCAGGCACCTCGCCCAACACTGGCTGACCGGCAGAGGCTATTCCAGAATCAGGGACACTGAGTCGTTTGCCAAGTCATCGAAAATCAGATGGGCTGGGACGCGTAGTGTGATTTGGAGACAACCGCTGGACTAGAGCCGTTACCAACTGGATCCACGGGATGTCAAAATCATGTGGCCGCCCACCTACAATGGTCAGACACCTTGTCAGGACCCTGAAGGAACAATTTAAGGGCTCTTCATATTCCTGAATCAACCAGATGCCACAGGCTACATTGGCAGCGTGATAGGGTCCAATGGAAATGTTACTGGCACCCCGCAAGCAAATCGATGAATAACGGGATTCAAGTGATCAAGTGATCAAACACAGACTTTGCCCCTTTGTTTATATGGGGAGAGATCTCAAAGCTGGATTTGGGGAGTCTGCGAGGACTCTGTATGATGATGATATGATGGTGGTGATGGTGATGATGATGATGGTGATGTTGCTACGGCCCAGCCCCAACAGCTCTGTGCGCGCCCCGAGCATCGTTTTGCTTCTATGATTCCTCCAGGGTCGGCCTCCGAGACAGATTGGCGACCCCAGTGCCGTGGGAGAAAGAGGTAGGAAACTGCAGGTGTGAGCAGCGCAGGGCACCCACAGAGCTAACCGCGGCTCAGCCGCCTGACAGGCGTTGTGCAGGCGTTCGGGGGCAGGCAGGGACTTGTAGGCTCAGGCTGGCAAGTGGCTTACCGGCACTGGGCCTTGTACTGGGCTCTGTCACCCCCACTTATCCGAGGAGCTGGTGCCTGAGTAGGGGCACCGGCCTTCAGACCCCACTTCCTGCTGTAAACAGCTTTTATTTGCTTTCAGAAAATACTCCCCCAAAGCAGGCAGTCACCTGACCAGGCCGCTAATGAAATCCTCCACAGCATAGTTTGCTAATTACATACAACATAAACTTACCGAGTCACAGGCGACCCAGCCCCTCGGTCTTTCCAGCAGAGATAATTAGCTTTGCTCTAAGCTCATGGTACTACAGCGACTCCTGGAGAGTGAATCAGGGCTGGGCCACTCAGGGCCTACTCCTGGTACCCCGTGGCTCTCCCAACCGTGCTGGACGCAGGGGCGTGGGATTGCTGTCAGGCCTGACCCAGGGCGGGTGTCTACCGTCACTGGGTCCCAGATCTCCCTGTTTTCCATTTAGATTCCTTTTGAGCAAGGGTCTGCCGCGACTTGAGACCCTCACTCCAAGAGCTGGGGGCTGCGGGTGGCCTCTGAAGCTTGGGGCCAACATACTGGGGCCAAAGGGGGTGACAGCCAGCAGTTGGAACTGGGGACCCTAACTTGTGAGTTTCTCAAACTGGCGGTGGGAGTCCCCAGGAGCCTGGGCCTCTGCAGGGTGGGCTTGGATGTTCTAGGAGTGTTCAGAGACTGTGAAGGGGCAGGTGAGGCCGGAGCCAAGGGCTGAAAGCGTGAACAGGCGGGGCTCGGGGGCTGGGGTGACCTGGCCGGGAGCTGCCGTAGTGGGCCCGGGCACCGAGAGCAGGTGCCCATGGATGGAGCCTGCCATCTGCCAGCCGTGTGGTTGTGGGGTCGGTACCGGGCAGGCGGGGCGGTCCATCCTGGCTGGCAGCAGCGTCACAACCAGGGGAGGAAGCCGCGGTGTCGGTAGGAACCACACGCCTGGTAGGAGATTAAACAGAGCTTTATTAAATAAACCGGTAGAAATGCATCTATTTATCCAAGTTGTCAGTCTGAGCTTAAGTAGTACACAAGGCACAGTTCTGCGTCTTGGGCTGTCTCACACACACACACACACACACACACACACACACACACACCACACACACAACACACACACATGGCGCGTGGTACGTCCTGTGGCCTGTGCCCAAAAAATAAAGGGGATTCACAGCTGAGGCTCAGAGTCCCACCAAGCTGAGACCGAGCTCAGGCTGTCTCCGGCTCTTCCCTAAGAGCAATGGGGCCCCAGGGCCTTGGCAGTGGAGCTGAGCAGGAGGAACTTTCTGTGGATCCTGCCCTAGCTGCTGGGGCTCCAGGCGCGCTGAGACAGCACAGAGAGAGAAGAGGCCCAGAAGCTCGGGGCTCTGTGTGTGGACATGGCGGGAAGGAGAAGAGCTGGAGCCATGGGTCCCCACACTGGACGTCCTGTGCTGACAGGAGGCAGATGACCAAGCCTGGCCTGGCCTGGTAGGGCTGCAGCCGAGTCAGACAGAGCCACGGCTGTGACCCGAGGAAAGTGGCACAGTGTGATGTGTGCTGCCTGGCTCAGAATGGGCTGGGGGGCTGCAGGAGGCCTCCCTGAGACACGCCTCCCACCCCACCTGTGGGCTCCGTTCGTTTTTAGCAGAAACTAGACTAGGAGGAAAGAAAGTTTCCACGGAGAAAAAGTCACAGAAATACCAAGTACCGAGAGAGTCCTTTCCCTGAGATCACTGCAGCCTTCAGCAGAGCCATCTCTCCAGAGCTGCGCCAGCTTTGAGCCTAGCCAATGAATCGAGCCGGTGTGCGGCCCAAAGAAAGTGAACACACACACGCCACGCCCTCGCGGACACAGACCTCTAGGCAGGAGCCGGGGCGTCTCAGCTTGGGGCCCAAGAAGAAAAGGAGAAAACAACAAATCGCACTTCAAAGCTGACTCCAAGCTCAAGCGAAGCAGCAAGAGAGCCCAGGGCTGGGGCCGGCTCGGGGGCTGCGGCCAGGCTGTGCCCAGCAGGTGGACCTAGTGGGAGGGTACCGGGCTCCAGAGCGGGTAAGGCTGGTTTCTGCGCGAGGGGGCAGCGCGTTGAAGGGCATCAGCGACACAGTGGCAGCATCTGGCGGGGCAGGAGAAGAGGCGTGGAGACTTCGGCCGTGCCCGCGACGGTCAACAGGGGGGTGACCCCTGGCTGATGCCCACGAGGGCCGCGGGGGCCTGGGCGTGACCCCCAACCTCCAGAGCACACAGCTCACTGGGCGAAATCCTGATGGACTCAAGTCATTGAGGAAGCGGTGGCACCCATGGAGAGAGCACTGCGGGCCAGTAGGTGAGAGGGAGGGCACAGGGCAAGGAGCCCAGGAAGGGGTGGGCACCCACCACGCAGGACAGGAAGGCCGTGGTGCCGGGGAGCCCTCAGAGCCTATTTGTATGGACTAGCCCACCCCCCAACAGGCCTGACCCAGAGTCTGGGAAGGCCAAGACGGAGACTATGGGGCGGGGCGCTACTCACGAGTGAGGGCTGTACTGCGGGCTGGTTGCGGGGTCAGAGCTGCGGGCGGGGGAGCTCCGGGGGCCAGATGGAGTGGTAGGCTGTGGGAGGAAGGGGTCAGGTGGGGCCAGGAGGGCCTGGGAGAGGTCGGGTGCACCACCTATGATCATGACAGCTGTCCCAGCCAGCAGGGCAAAATGGGGTGCCGCTCACCTATGATCATGGCGGCAGTCCCAGCCAGCGGGGCAAATGGGTGCCGCTCACCTATGATCATGGCTGTCCCAGCCAGCAGGGCAAATGGGGTGCCGCTCACCTATGATCATGACGGCTGTCCCGGCCAGCAGGGCAAAGAGCGTGAAGAACATGACCTGGTAGGAGAACAGGAAGTGCTGGAAGAGGCTACAGACGTCTGTGGCACAAACATCCACAGTCACCGGGTGCCGGGAAGCACTCGCGGATAAAGGTACCCTCTGCCCTTGGCACAGCCCTCCCTGAGCAGGAAGAAGGGGGCTCCCAGAGCACCTGAGACAGCTCTCACGCCTTCACCCCGGACAGACCTCCTGGACCAGCCAGCCGCCACCAGCCCCACCACCTCCTCCTTCAGACTGGATGTACCTCCACCAGACTCGGCGCAGACCCATGTGCACCAGCCCGCTGAGCCGCATTCTGGACTTATCCCTCATTCCTACATGTCAGCTCCAGGTTCTGTATTAGGGAGCAGGGCTGGGGTCTTCTGTCCCTCTGCTAGCATGCAGACCCGCGGAACCCAGAAGGGAAGGTACAAGCAGGCCCGAGCAGCAGAGGGGCCTGAGTGCATCCACGGGCATGACGCCTGCAAGAGAGCCCACGGCTACCAGGGAAGCAAAGGAGAGGTAGTAGGGTGTGGCTCTTCTCCCGTTCTTTATCTTTACTTTTCTTTGTTTTTGGGCCCCACACCTAGCGATGCTCCAGGGGATTACTCTTGGCTCTACACTGAGGAATTTCTCCTGGCGGTGCTCAAGGGAAGCATATGGGATGCTGGGGATTGAACCTGGGTCGGCTCCAGGCAAGGCAAATATCCTCCCTGCTGTGCTATTGCTCTGCCCCAATCTCCTCATTCTATAGGGAGGGCCGTCACAGAAGGAGGGGCGGTGCTGGCCAACCAGCTCTCTGGGGCACAACAGGGACAGCAGCATGAGGGCTGGGGCCCTGAGTGGCGAACAGGAGGACACACCTAGCCCCACTGTCCAGTCCCCATCACCTGGCCTCGCCCCCACAGCTCCCGCGCCGGCTGCGCCTGCCCTGCACTCACGGGCCCCGGGCCTCGGCGGTCCATCAGGAAGGCCACAGTGACAGGGATACTGATGGCCTGGTTGGTGGAGGGGCTGGAAAAGGTCGGAACGGTGGACAGAGGCCCTGGCTGCCGGCCGCTGGAGTCTGAGACCCCAATGGTGTAGGTGATGAAGCTCGGCAGCCCCAGGGGACTTCTCCTCTGCGAAGGCCAGCACAAGCGGGGGGCCAGGATGTAACCTAGGACAGATGTCAGGACGGGTAGGAGCTCCCCACTTGGCTCAACAAGCCCTCCTCCCTCCTGTAGCCTCTGGGCAGGGGACAGCTGCCCAGGGGTGAGCGAGGGAGCAGTCCCTGGTGCCCGGAGAGAAGGACAGAGTTCCAGGAGCCGGAGGGCCCCCCACGGGGCCAGCTTGCCCTTTGCCATCACGGGCCCAGAGAGCCATGAGCGCCTTCACCCAACTACGCAACAGGAGAGGAAAGCAGGGCCCTGACACGGACTCAGGGTGGCCAGCAGGGAAGAGTGATTCTCTTTCTTTGTGTGGATGACCTGTGACCTCTCTCACTGAGTTATGCCTTCGCCCTTTTCCTTGCTGGAGGCACAGGCTGGGGTGTGTGGGGTTGCCCAAGGCTCCTTTCAGGACCAAGCTTGCCAGGGGGCGCAGAGGCCAGACTGAGTGACAGCTCCTGACCTGGAAGGGCCCCGGCCCCACACAATGCGCCCCTGCCCTGGCCTTCCGGCAGGCTCACCTCCAGGCCCCCCCGCCCCCTCCACCGCACCCCAGCCCCCGGCCTCCTGGCAGGCTCACCTCCAGGCCCTCCGCCCCCCTCCCACCGCGCACCCCAGCCCCCGGCCTTCCGGCAGGCACACCTCCAGGCCCTCCCCCTCCCCTCCCACCACACCCCAGCCCCCGGCCTCCGGCGGGCTCCTCCAGGCCCCTCCTCCCACTCCCACCCGCAACCCCAGCCCCGGCCTTCCGGCAGGCTCACCTCCAGGCCTCCAGGACCTCTGGGGCTCCAAAGACCTTGACCTCAGCACTGCTGTAGTGGTTACTCAGCAGGATTTCGGCCTGGTCGGCATAGGGCCGGCTAGGGGCACCTCAGGCGCCCACCTGCTCTGCCAAAGTGGCGGCCACAAGCGAGGCAGTGGCCACCAGCGGCCTTCTTCATGCTGAGCTGTTTCAGCTGCTTGTACGTCAGCCTGCGCATGGTCACGAGCACAGATACCGGCCTGCAGGGGATGGACAGGGAGTCTGCCTGGCTGCCTACGCTCACCCAGGCCCCAGCCAGGCGTCTCTCCTCCTCTTCCTCCAGAGCCATGGAGCCCACCCTAAACCAGCATGCGGCCTCAAGGCCCCAGAATCTTCTGCCGTCGGCCCCTGCAGGCAAGGCAGAGGCCAGCTAGACCAAGGGCGCGGGGAGTCTCAAGCACACTCCAGTAAAATGCCCCCAAGGTCAAACACTCTTGGACCCCTGCACTTACCCAGAGAAGGGTCAAAGCTGGGCACGGCCATGACGATGTCCTGAGCCGGGGAAGTCGGAGTACGTTCTACTTGAACTGGAGCTGGCAGCTGATGAGGGACTCGGGGCGCAGGGCGCGACCGCCTCCAGCTGGGCGGGGAGCACTCACCTGGGCGAGAAGGGCTGAGCGCATGGGCCTCTGGGCTCACGGATGAGAAATCCCAAGGGCAGGGGCTGGGAGGCGATAGCATGGAGGAGGGCCTTGCATGCAGCTGACCCAGGGTTGATCCCTGGCATCCCATATATTCCTCAGCCCCCTAGAGTAATTCCTAAGTGCAGAGCCAGGAGCAAGCCCTGAGCATCTCCGGTGTGGCCCCCTAATTTTTTTAGCTCCAAGGGCAACCCCTGCCCTTCTAGGATGGAGCGACAGGTTCAATGAGTGCTAGGTGCAGTTTCTGAGTCAAACTCAGGTCCCAACTGAGTACCCTGGGGTCCGACCCATAGTAACCCACTGTCCCTCCGTGCCATGGGGAGAATGGCCAATTTAGGTCCAGCTCTCCAGGAGGGCCACAGTCCCCCCTGTTTCAGCCTCAGCCCAGGTTGTGCAGGAGGAGGCCTGGCTCACAGGGAGAGGCTACAGTGGGACCCGCTGCTCAGGGGATCTAAAGACCAGCTCGGGGAGCCACATATGGACCCTAAGCAGGGCCAAGTATAATCCCCGAGCACTGCTAGAAGTGACGCTCAAACAAAGACAAAGCGGAACAGCTTGAGGGGCAGGAGCTACAGCACAGCAGTGAGGAAGCTGCCTGGCACGCGGCCGACCGGCTTCAATGCCTGCATCCCACACAGTCGCCTGAGCACTGCCAGGTTTGTGCCCCCCCACCCAAAAAACAGAAGCAACAAAAAGAGCAGGCTGGGTGGAGGGTCCACATCCGCACACTTGGCAGCTGCTGCCCAAGGCTGTGGTAGGGGACAGGGCTGGAATAAGCCACCCTAGGAGGTTGATTCCACACACGGGAACCAGTGGCGTGCCCTGAGCTCCTCGCACCCTCCTCTGGGGCCGGGCTTTGGGGGCCTCGCCGCCTGGGGACAGGCATTTCTGGGTACCAGGCTCTCCGGGAGACTCAATGCCCCACCTCGAGGAGCAGGTGAGCCTGGCGCTCTGGTGTGTGAAGCGAGTGCAACAGACCCCCAGCCCAGCAAAGGCTGCTCACCGCACCTCGCAGGTTGGAGTTCCTGTGGCCCAGGGTGAGGGTCACTCTGGAGGACGTCGCGTCCTGGGCGCTGGGCTGGCTGGGGCGGGCGCGATGCACCAGGATCCTCTGGGGAGGCTGACCACCATCTGGGGAGGGGAGAGACAGGTCACCTCAGGGCCCAGGCCCACCTCCCTGTGTCCGCTGTCCCAGTGCTGACCCTGTCGTCCTGCCTGGCCGCGCTCCTTCCCGCCCTTCCGTCACCCCCCCCGCCTCCAGCAGGCCCCAGCCCCGCCTCGGTCACTGCCGCTTCTCCACCTCCCGCCTTCCCTCGCTCCCTCACCCCACCCCAGAGCCTTTGTGCTGGGGACGCTTCGCCCGCCCAAGGAAGCCCACTGAGGTGCACCCGGTCTCCTGGCTGGGCACCCGGACCCACACCCTTGGCTGGCTCTGACCCCACTGGGCACAGGATCTCAAACACCCCAGAAGCTGGTCCCTGCCGAAGACTCTCACGGCTCCCTTCAAACTGCCTCTGACCGCCCATGCTGCAGCCCCGGCAGCCGCGAGCACAGGCCCAAGAGCAGGAGCCCGTTTACAAGGCCAAGAACTCAAGCCTCAGCAGCACAGAAGCCCAGAGTGCGATGAGAGCCCAGGTCCTGGCGGGAATGCAGCCCCTGCACCTCCATCCCAGCCAGGGCTGGGCGGCCCCCACTCTGCTGCCTCTGGGGACAAGAGGCATCTGTCTGTGCCACTGGCTGCTGAGCTGCAGAGCCCAAGGGCGGAGCTGCCAGACAGGACTTACGGCTGGCTGCAGAGGGGAGTGCGGCACTGTTCACCCCCAAAGACTGGAAGGTGACATGCCAGGAGGCTCGATTTTGCTGGTAATGTCACTCGGAGGCTCAGACAGCCACAGCCGCCGCCCTGAGGAAAGGCCCTCCAGGCCCTTCTTCCCTCTACCCTTGGCAGCTCCTGAGGAGCCGTGGGCCGCAAACTATCAGACCGGCAGGCAGGGAGCCCCAGAGCCAGGAACCGGAGGGGCTCAGCCAGACGCCTCTTTCTCAAAGCCGGGGGCCTTGTGACTGGTCCCTGGGCCCCCAAGCCTCACCTCCTTATCGTCCTCAGGTGTCCGGCAACCTCGTAGTGGACGGTCACGGCTCCTACATCGGGCCACCGCCACGCCTGTCTTGGGGTCCACGTGGAGGATGTTGCTGGCGGAGGAGCTCCAGGTTCGAGGGAGCCCTGCGGAGGAGGACCCCCTGTCAGATCAGCTTCCTGTCCACGCCTGGTGGACACGGCCCTACGCAGCCCAGTGTCCGCCTCACAGAGGCGCGGGGCTTCCGTCACCGGACAGAAGTCGGCTCTGCAGCGGCTTCCCCCGTCCCTCCTTCCAGAGTCCTGTCTTCCTTCCTGTCCTGGCCCTGCCCCCTGCCCCGCCTGTCCATCTGCTTTAGCAGCCGCTCCTGAGCTGCCACCGAGAGTCTCTGTCCACTGAAAGTGAAGCACACCACACGGGCAATCAAAAAACCGACAGCTATTTCCTATCACGACCAGTGACATCCGCCCTTCCCAGAGTCCTCACGTGACCTCCTTGGAAAATGAATATAAAGATCTAAAAAAAAAATTAAGGGAGCAAGTTTTGGAAAAAACCACCAACCCCCCAAACAATGCCGTACCCTGCTCACAGTGTGGGGACAGCTGGACTCCCGACGCTCCAGGTCTACTGGAGGTTCTTTCTAAAGCAGGACGGGGCGGGGGTCACAGGCCCGTAACGGCAGGACCCCAGGTAGCCAGTGAGGAGCAGCTATGTCAGCCTCGTCATGCACCAGGGATGGACCCTGAGGTTTAGTGGGGCTGGACCCTGGGGTTTTGTGGGGTCCTTATGTGGCCACGGGGTTGATGTTTTCCACTGGTTCTAGAAACATGTTTGCCACCATGGAAACCACCAAATTCACCAAAATCAAATGCTCGAGGCTGGAGGCGGGGCAGGGCATTTGCCTTATTAGTGGCTGACCTGGGTTTAATCCCTGGCACCCACATGGTCACCTGAGCCCCACCAGGAGTGACCCTTGAGCACAGAACCAGGAGCAAGCCCTCAGCATTACTGGGCGTGGCCCCCAAAACCAAAGGACATGCACAGGAGACCATCATTCTTTTCTCAGCTGCGGTCACGCGTTCCACACAGCTGACTGCCAGTGGTCACCAAGCCAGTACAGACATGGGCAGAAAATTCCAGAGCGCTACCCAACCGGGGCTCGCGAGGGCCTGTGTGAAGAGCGAGTGTCTGGGGCTGTGCACTCAGCGAGCGGCTTCCCCAGTGAGGCAGCCGGCTGGCCTAGAGAAGTCCCGACTCACTGGAGAACCCGGCCCAGGGGTCCACCACGCAGCTGCGCAGAGCCCGCAGCTGGGGCAGGCGGGGCTCACCTTCTGGGCTGAGCAAGGCGGCTGCCAGGCAGAGGGCGTCCCCCACCACCGCAGAGCTGGACAGCTGCGGGAGATGGCCTGGGCGGCGGGCCAGCGGCGCAAAGTCGGAGAGGCCAGCTGCTTCCGGTGTCCCAGGCGCTGAGCAGCGTGAGGCCACGCTGACCGCGCGGACCACGCAGGTGTGGATTGGTTGAGCCCTTTCCGATCTGCACGAGAACTCCTCTCTGTGCCAGGAGGAGAGTGGCGTCTGTCTCAGAGAGCCCGTGCCCCCTACCCCGGCCCAGGGACAGCTGTCGGCATCACGGCTGCCAGATGTGCCTCTCTCAGAAGTCCCAGGGAAGCTGCTAGGTGTTCAGAGTTCGGGAGCTCCACTGCCCCACGCTCGCCACTGCCCACCTCCTGGCTCAAGACAGCCACCGGGGCCGAGGCTCTGCCCGTCTAGGGCTGCCATGGTGCAGCGAGGAGCAGGCAAGTAGCCACCACGGAGGGCTCCCCCACATCCAGCCCTACCGGTCTGCAGTCCGATCCATGCAGGGCCCGGGCCAGGACAATGCCCATGTCCCCGCTTCCAAGGTCCAGCTCCACAGGGCGCGAAAACCCGCCAGCCCCGTCCCAGTCATCACCCCCTTCACCACTCACTGTTTGCTTCCCTGGGCGCCCCCTCCGTCTGTGCCCTGGGATGTCGCAATCATGTGACCCCCAGGGCACTACCCCTCCCTGTCCCCAGCCGGAGGGCTGCCCTTAATCTACCGATTGGTGGCAAAGTTGAGAACAGAGTTGTGGGCGTGGAAGATGTCTCCTGAGTTGTCGTGGAAGTGGACAGCGAAGGTCATGGTCATCCCAGCGGCAGGGCCGGCAGAACTCCTTGTTGGGAGTGTGTGCACCGCGGGGCTCATGGACACCCTCAGGTAGGAAAGCGGGGGACACCCAGGGCGCAGTGACGGGAGCGGTGGGCGGGTGGTGTCCCTAGGGATGCTCAGAAAGAGGCGGGGCTGCCTAGCCAGACTCAGTGTCTCCACCCAGGGAACCCAAGGGTCGTGACAAGAACTCAAGGCTGTGAGTCTGACTGAAGAGCCTGGAGCCTTCCCGAGACCTACGGCTGCTGCCCCACACCTCATCCACGTCTCTCAGGGCCGGGCCTGGCCTCTCCCCAGAGGGGGCCAGCAGGTCCCTACCTTCACGGCGGCGAGGATGGTTTGATTAGTCGAAATGCTCCTGGCGGTGACCTGGATGGTGGCCGCGCCGATGGCGGGAGCCCGACACCAGGAAGCCTTTCTCGTCCATATGCCTGGCGGAACCTTCCGGGTCCGTCCAGGGCGCGGTA
This sequence comes from Cryptotis parvus, assembly GCA_021461705.1. Taxonomy (NCBI): domain Eukaryota; kingdom Metazoa; phylum Chordata; class Mammalia; order Eulipotyphla; family Soricidae; genus Cryptotis; species Cryptotis parvus. The sequence continues at coordinate 12,296 of JAJIBD010031345.1, forward strand.
GCTGAGACGGCGACACAGTCCCTGGGAGAGAGAGTGGGTCCACGTGCAGCGGAAGGACCGGGCAGGGCTCTGGGAGAGGAGGGGCTAGTCCCGCCTCCCCAGGCCGGGGAGGCGCACTGGCAGCCCAGAGGGAGAGCAGCTCCAGCCGCTGTGAGCTCCAGGCCTCAGCGAGGGTGGAGGTGAGGGAGGGCCGGCCAGGGGAGAGGCTGGGACCGGGCCGGATACTCTGCCCAGGGCAGGTCCACACCCTGCAGACAGCTGTCCACCTGGCCACAGCGCGGGCTCCCACTGAGTCCTCAGCACTGAAATGGGGCTCGGGCTCCTGTCCCGTTCCCACGGCTGCCGATAGGGCCTCAGGCTCGTGGGACCTCCAGAGCAGCCGGGAAGCAGGTCCTAGGCCCAGCATCTCAAAAAGGGGCAGGAGGACAGGCCCCTTGGACCCACTGACTCACACAGGGGCAGGAGGAAGGGCCAGGACTGGCCCCACTACGCAGGACACAGACCCTGTAGTGTTAATGTGTGTGCATGTCACAGATGCTCCACACAGGCCCCCAGTACCACTGCAGCGTGCCAGAAATCACCATTCCCAGATTCGGAGTCCCAAACCCATTTTAAAGCTCATTTTCAGGGGCTGGGGAAAACACCAGAAGCTGGGTGTGGGCACCGTGGAGATGACCCAGAGGCTGGGAGTCAGCAATGTGGAGCACATAGCGCGTGCGAGAGTTGTGTGTGGGCATGTGAGTAGTGTGGTGAAGTGTGTGTGTGTGTGTGTGTGTGTGCACGCGAGCATGTGTGCGAGCATATGTGCCAAGTACGTGCCAACAAGTGTGTGTGATGTGTGCAGGAGAATGTGTACCTGAGTGTCTATGAGTGTGCAAGTGTGTAAGTGTATGTTTTGTGTATAGCCCCCTGTGCATGCATGCAAGGTGCGCAGAAGGTAATGTGTGTGAGCTTGCGTACGAGTGTATGTGTGCCAAAGTACATGAAACGCGTGTGTGCGACCATGTATGTGTGACTGTGTGCAGCAGTGTGTGTGAGCAAGCAGGTGTGAGTGTGCAAGACTGAGTGTGTTGGTGTGTGCGGTGGGTAGGGCCGAGTCTCACACAGGGCCCCTGCAGTGCAGCTGGGGTGGCGGGGGCCCTTCAAAATGCTCCCTGAGCTGAGGAGGACCCCAGGGCTGAGCTCAGCAGCGCTGTGTGGGGTGGGGTGGGGAGCTGTGCCATGTCGGATCAAGCTCAGGGCCTCAAGCACAGCAGACACACGCCCACGCCAAAGGCAAATCCCGAAACAGCACATGCTGTGAAATCGATCCCTGTCCTGCGCCTTTCCCAGTGAGGGCTGGGACTCAGCAGCAGCTTTCCGGGAGCCGTGTAAGGGGTGCAGAAGGGGCCGCCGCTCACAGGGCAGGTGCAGCGGGCAGCATTGACAAGCGAGGTGCGTACAGGGCGCAGGCAGGGTGCTGACTCACGCACCTGTTTGTCTGGAGCTTCATAAGCAGGTTGGGTGACATTAATATTTGCTCTGCTTCTATTCCCGGGCTCAGCAGCCGCGTTTTTCAAACACCTGCAAGAGGCGACAGATGACGGCTTCCGTGAGGCTGGGAGCTCCAGGCTTCAGTCCTACCCCAGCGAGGCGGGGCGGAGGTGAGGACCAAGGGCCAACCTTGGAGAGAGGGCAAAGGTGAGCGAGGGGGCAGGCCGAGGGGGTGTAAGGAGTGTGTGAGTCCATCCCTCGCGGGGCAGGGGGCTACACCTTCCTGGATAGGACACACATGGGGGCAGGCCTGGGGGTGCCCATGGGGTAGAGGAGAGACAGGCCTGGGGTGCCCATGGGGT
>JAJIBD010031346.1:0-26976 GCA_021461705.1 Cryptotis parvus
AAATAAAATAACCCCATCAAAAAATGGGGAGAAGAAATGAACAGAAACTTCAGCAAGGAAGAAATTCGAATGGCCAAAAAAATATGAAAAAATGCTCATCATCACTAATCATCAGAGAGATGCAAATCAAAACAACAATGAGATACCACTTTACACCACAGAGACTGGCACTTATTCAAAAGAGCAAGAACAAGTGCTGGCGTGGATGTGGGAAAAGGGGGACACTCATCCATTGTTGGTGGGAATGCCGGCTGGTACAGCCTTTCTGGAAAACAATATGGACATTCCTCCAAAGACTAGAAATTGAACTCCCATTTGACCCAGCCATACCACTCCTGGGAATCTACTCTGGGAAACCAAAAATACGCCAGCGGAAACACCATCCCTACTTTTATGTTCATAGCAGCATTATTCACAAAAGCCAGAATCTGGAAGCAACCAGAGTGCCCGAAAATCGATGACTGGATAAAGAAGCTTTGGTAACATCTACACAATGGAATACTATGCAGCTGTTAGGAAAAATGAAGTTATAAAATTTGCCTATAAATGGATGGACATGGAGAAGATTATGTTGAGCAAAATTAGCCAGAAGGAGAGAGACAGATACAGAATGACTGCATTTATCTGCATAACATAAATATATATGTACATATTATGATACCAATATCCAAGGTCAAGTGAAACATATATCAGGAGGTCTTGTCAAAGGTGGAAATTATCACAAACGTGTGGGATCAGAGGTTAGGTAAGACAGAAAATGGAACAGTGTGCTAACAATTGTTGAGGGTACTAATGCCAACCTAGAACTGAGCATTAAATAGAGGCAAAAAGATACACATGACAACCCTTTAATGTATGTTCTGTAATCCATAGTCTGGAGGGGAAGGAAAAAAGAAAGAGTGAGAAATGGAAAGAAATAAAGAACCTGCCATGGAGGAGGGCTGGGGGAGGGGGAGGGAACCAGGGACGTTGATGGTGGGAGATGGGCACTGGTGGCGGGATGGGTGCTGGAACACTGTATGACCAAAACCCAAATATGAACTTTTTTAATTGTATATCTTTGTAATTGTAAAAATAAAAAAATCAAAAAATAAAATAAAGTTATATGAATTCATGACTTTAGATAAAAGCTTAAAAATACTTGTGACAAGGGAATGGAGTAGCCCAACCGTGGCTACTCCAGGTCTGGGCTTGGTTGCTTTGGCCATTATTCTGGGTTAAGCGCCAGAACCCGAACTCTCTCCAGTCAGGATGATTTTAAAAGGAAAAACTTACAAGTAATGTAGAAACAGTATATTTGGAAAGGAAAGTGCTCTACATGATAATATTCTTATTTCTGACCTCTTTAGAAACACAGTTATGTTAACTGAAATTAAAGTTTTTATTGCATTTATCCTCAGCAGGATCTTTATTGAAATGATGTAGTGGTTGAAAACAGGAAATGGTTAAACAAATATTTTGTTAGTGTGGCAGATATAAAGTGATTATTTCAAAAGCATTAAAATGTTCCTGAATCATTTGCCTATTCTTTATGAATTTGACCCTATTTTCCCATTTTTAAAAATTATTTTATAACAGGTATTTTCTATTTTTTAGTAGTTTTTTGTTTGTTTTTTGGGTTCACACCCAGCAATGCTCAGGGGTTGTTCCTGGACCTGCACTCAGAAATTATTCCTCGGAGTGCTTGGGGAATTGAACCCGGGTCATCTGTGTTCAAGGCAAATGCCCTACCCACTGAACTATTGCTCCAGCCCCAATATTTTAACAGTTCATATTTGCCGTTTCTTTTACATGTTAAGTGGTACTCTTGTACTTTTTAAAGTTTATAATGCACAGGTTACACATCTAAGAATTAGTGCCATGGTTTGCTCCTCAAGCCAGGGTTCTCCCTTGAGCAGTATCTCCCTGCGTGTTTCTGTGTGTCTTTCCCTTGTTTATTTCCACTAGAGCCTGTGTTCTCTTCTCTCTCTCTCTCCTTACATCTTTTTTGTCGTGCCCCCCACCCCCACACAAAAAGAATGTTTGTCATATTTTTAGGTTCTTTTAAAAAATCCTAGTGACTGTTCCTTTAGAACGATGATAGTACTGCCTATGTGGAGATTGATAATGGGCTTTTATTTGGTAAGCATGATGTCATTGCGTGGGATGGCCTGAAGGGATTATTAGAAGAACACAAGACTTTTGACTAGCATTTCTTGGCAAATGCTGTACAGTTGAAAACATTAGTTTGTCTTTGGACTGGAATGTACTTAGGTTTCCCTGACTTTGCTCTAGAGATTTAAAGAAATAAGCTCTGCTATCCTGATTACATAACTGAATAGAAAGAAATAGTAAAAAAAAAAAATTTTTTTCTGGGAAAGAAAATAAAATTAGGAAGGGAAAAAGTTAAAAAAAAATTTGTTGTTGCGTTTAAGAACTTTTAGAAGATGTTTTAATTTTGGCACATTTAAGCATGAAACACTCAGACACCACAACCTCCACGGGAGTGTCCCTCCACTACTTCCAGCTTCTCCCTCCCTCCCCGTTCTCCACCACTGCTCCAGTTTCCTCTCCCCCATTCTCCTCCACCACTGTCTGTCAGAAAATGCTGTGTTCCCGACAAAATTGAGGGATCTCCTTCTGCCCCAGGAGATGGGTGGCGGTGGGTAGAAAAAGACTCTCCAATCTAGCAAAGTTTCAAAAGCTTTTACTTACTCAAATTTTGGCAATACAATCCAAGGACAGGAAAACCACAAACTTTAAGTTCTCTAGCTGGGCCCTGGCCACAGGTAGGTTTTGAGTTCTCAATCAAGGCGGCCACTACCACATGTTTAGGCCCAACCAGCAGAGAGCAGAGGCAGAGGGGGGAGGAGGAAGAGAGGCAGAGAAGGAGCTACTTTTATAACCCTATTGGCCTGACTCGCCCCAGAGGAGGCCAGTACTTTCAGCTTTGCTTTACCCAGGAGCTCACCTGGTGCCATTGAAATGTTAATATGTCCCTAACAAGACTTGCCTTTGAAGTTTCCCTGCAGGCCCTATGCAGAAATGTGGGCAAGGGCATCTGAGGTGAAACATATTTCAGAATTAACACAACAGGCATGCATCTGTACCATTGATGCTCTATAGCTAGGTATTTATTTCTCCAGGCCCCACGAGATCCTTCTCTTTGGGGTTGTTTTGGGTACTAGTCATTAGAATTTACAGTGAGCCATGCCTGTCTGCCAGAAGGCAAACATCATTTCTCTCTGATCTAATTATGGCTATATTATACTTAGATATCAAACACAACCAGATAAAAATACTGGTAAGGTTTGTCCAGTCCCACGACGATCATGGGAGCATGAGAGAAAATATTTATACCAACTGACATAGAATACATGGTAAGATACTCTGCCGCATTAATAGTCACAGAACTGTTTTCCTGCCCTCTGTCTACAAAGTGGCCTGCAGGAGATCACTTGTATCACTTGTCTTCCATTCATCGAGTTGCTTGAGTGGGCACCAGTAACATCTCCATTTGTCCCTGTTTGCATGCTAGTACAGCCCAAGGGACTCTGATCGCCTCCAGGATCATGAAAAGCCTCAAACCATCCCTTCAGGTCATGGGAATGAGATACATTATTATTACTGGTTTTGGCATATCAAGTACTACACGGGTAGCTTGCCAGTCTCTGCCGTGTGGGCACTTGAAGTTTTTGCATTTACTGATGTACCACGGCCACACAGAAACTGGGAGAGCTGGTAGCAGCTCCATCTGTGTCTATGAAATAGGCTTCTCTCTAGGGTGGGGTTGTGACGAGCTGGGCTTGAGATTGGCTTCTCTCTTGGGTGGAGCTCTGGCATAGCTTCAGGCAAGATGCAGAGGCTCTGGGCAGCCCTGTAGTCCAACAACTGCCCAGTTTCCTCCCCCATTCTCCTCCTCCCTCAGCCCCGTTGGGACATGCTTCCCTACTAAAGATCAGTTAAGAGTTTTTAAGAAACAAAACAAAACCGGGATTATTTGTCAACACAGTACTTCTGAAAGAATTTAAGAAAAAAATGCGTTCTGAGTATTAGTGGACAGGGTGCAGCCCAGATGACACCCAGCCCGCTGGCCGTCAGTGCAGGGCTTCTATGGGTGTGCTTAGGGGCTGTGTGGTGCCAGGAACTGAGCCTGTCTCCCTTCCCCACACTTTAGTTTTAATTATTTTGCAGCATTGTTTGTGTGCATATAAACTGACCTAATCTCTAGGTGTGTCTTCTACAACATTTCTCTACTGGAAATTCTTATAATTCCTTGCTGGAGTCCACATATTTAACTAATAACAAACTATATTTAGAAATGATTCGTTTTCTGGAACCAGAAATGTGTGTGACTCCGTGGTCGAGTGGAGAGCAAAAAAAGACCTTACATTTTTTAAATTCCTAAGTTTGTTTTTCTTCTTCTTCTTTTTTTTTTTTGCTTTTTTGGGTCACACCCAGCAATGCTCAGGGGTTTCTCCTGCTTCTGCACTCAGGAATTACTCCTGGCGGTGCTCGAGGCGACCATATGGGATGCCGGGGATCGAATCTGGGCCGGCACGGCCGGCCTCGCAAGGCAAACGCTCTACCGCTGGGCTATTGCTCCAGCCCCAAATTCCTAAGTTTCATTTTTTTAATTTTTTAATTCCTAAGTTTTAATAAAGACAAAATTAGAGATTTGTCAGCATGAATTTTCCGATGTTAGTACACTGAGTTAACTTAATCCTAGCAGATGAACTTGGCCTGTTAATGCAGGTACTATGTCAAATATAGAAGACACAAAGTTCTTAGTCTCAGCGAATTTAAAATGAGGACTAAGTGCCACGTGGTAATTGCTACAATGAATTAACAGAAGCACACATACTCCCTCACGAATGTAGCTTCCCACAGAAGTTTCTGTTACATAAGGGTAGGAAATAGCTGATTCTAGAACTGGGGCAAGGAAGTTGCCAGATAATGCTGGAATATCTTGTTCCAGCGTATAAAGCATTCCCCCTGCCTCCCCCCCCCCACCGTGAAGATGGTATATCAGAAATAGAGAGGAACTCTGCCGGAAAGGAGTTTCCATAGTCAGATCTGGGACATGGTAGACTATAAACTGTTGAATAAAGTGAGAATCCTTGATCCCATGCAGTAAATAAAGCAGTATATAAATAAGGGCAAACATATGTAACTACTGTCAGGTGTATTGTTGAATTAAAATAGACATAGTTTTCACTCTCCGTGTTAACAGAGACTCAGGGAGGCGTAGGCTGAATCCGTGGCACTGCTCAGGTCGCTAAACACGGGGCCAGGAGCAACCCCCAAGCACAGAGCCAGGAAACAGTGTTACCAATCGCTGTTAGGTGCCCCCAAAGAACTAACATCCAGCAAAAGCAGCAGAGAGTCTATATAAGGGCATTGTATTAAAGATATTGAGTATATGATTCTGAAAAAATTTATATATAAACATTGTTTAGCTTTCTGTTCCTTTAAGAAGTGCTAGTCCATAAAATATTGAGGCTGGTGTTCTGTGACTTCCATGGAACAAGATGAAAAAAATGTCTGTTTTGTGGGCCAGAGCGATAGTACAGTAGGTAGGACGTTTGCCTAGCATGCCGCCAACGTGGATTTAATCCCCAGCATCCCCATATGGTCACCCCAAGCACTGCCAGGAGTAATTCCTGCGTGCACGCCAAAAGTAACCCCTGTGCATTGCCGGATGTGACCCAAAAAACTAAAAACAAAAGTATTTTTTCATCCCAATAAGCTTATACAAGATTCCAGACTCAGGGAAGTAGTTATTGTCAAACCTAGAGTCATTTTTGGGCCGGAGCGATAGCCCAGCGGGTAGGGCGTTTGCCTTGCATGTGGCCAACCCATGCTGGCCTGGGTTCGATCCCCGGCATCCCATATGGTCCCCTAGCACCGCCAGGAGTAATTCCTGAGTGCAGAGCCAGGAGTAACCCCTGAGTGTCGCCGGGTGTGACCCAAAAGCAAAAACAAAACAAAACAAAAAAAAAACCTAGAGTCATTCTTAGCACCTCCTCTCCTAATACTGAATTTCTTGCTTATTTTCTTTGCTATTTTTAGGTATTTTTATAAAAAATCATTATGAAATGAATTTAATTTGAGGATAAAAATAGTTTCTTTTTTAAAAGAATATTATGCCACCTTGAGATATACAGTTACATGTTTGGGTTTCAGTCATACAGTGTTCTAGCACCCATCCCTCCACCAGTGCACATTTCCCACCACCAATAACCCCAATTCCTCCCCCTCCCTAGCCTGCCTCTATGGCAGTATGGCAGGCACTTTTCCTCCTCTCTCTCTCTCTCTCTCTCTCTCTCTCTCTCTCTCTCTCTCTCTCTCTCTCTCTGTCTCTCTTTCTCTCTCTTTGTCTCTGTCTCTGTCTCTCTTCCTTGTATTACACATTGTGACTTGCATATATATATATATATATATATATATATTTAGAGGTTATCATGTATATCCCTTTGCCTACATTCAATGCTCAGTTCTACGATGGTATTACCATTTCCAAGAATTATTAGCACACTGTTCCCTTCTGTCTTACCTAACCTCTGACTCCCACACACTTGTGGTAGATTCCACCCATTGACAAGATCTCCTGATCCATGTTTTGCCTGGCCTTGGATATTGGTATCACGCTAATTATTTTTATATCCCACACTCAAGTTGTTTCCAGATTCTGGCTACTGTGAATAGTGCTGCAATGAGTATAGAAGTGTAAATGGTGTTTCTGCTGTTATGTTTTTGGGTTTCGGGGTATATTCCCCGGGAGTGGTATTGCTGGATCAAATAGGGAGCTCAATTTCTAGTTTGTGGAAAAATGTTCATATTGTTTTCCCAAAGGCTGTACCAGTTGACATTCCCACCAACAATGGATAAGAGTCCCTTTCTCCCCTCTAGGGGATAAAAAATTTTATAAGGAATATAGTCAGATAAATGCCTTAAATTTTCATTATTTCTTAAATATTTTTTTTTTTTTTTTGCTTTTTTGGGCACACCCAGGGATTCTCAAGGGTTACTCCTGGTAGTAACTCTATCTGATGTTGGGGGTCCCTGCTGCTGCAGGTCCCTGAGCACTGCCAGTTGTAGCCACAGTGGCCACCAGTACTCACTAGGAACCCAGGTGACCCCCAGCAATTGACTGATGGCCTCCTGAGCACTTCTTAGGAAGAGACCTCCCCCCCACAAAAAAAAACTGATTTATTTCTATGAGTAACTTGTATCACTTTTCTTCCCCGTTGTTCATCGATTTGCTCTAGCGGACCTCATGAGTAACTACTAATTAAAAAATAAAACTTTTCTGAGGAAAATTACAAATTTTTCTTTAGAATATAAAGATGACTTTAATGAATTAATGAAGAGTTATACCATGCTCACAGGAATATTCAGTATTAACCCAGTATTATAAATAATGTCACTTCTCAAATTTTAATTCAGTACAGTCTTAAAAGTCTTAACTTTTGGGGCCGGGCGATAGCCCAGTGGGTAGGCGTTTGCCTTGCGTGGCCGGCCCATGCCGGCCCGGGTTTGATCCCGGCATCCCATATGGTCCCCCGAGCACCGCCAGGAGTAATTCCTGAGTGCAGAGCCAGGAGAAACCCCTGAGCATTGCTGGGTGTGACCCAAAAAAGCAAAAAAAAAAAAAAAAAAAGGCTTAACTTTCTTTAATGAGATCTAGTAAATTCCAAAAGAAACCTAGAAAGATATACTTGATGAACTATAAAAAGAACACCTACTGTCCAAAGTGATGGTGATTAAGATTATGTAATAGTAGACAAATATTGCAGGGTCAGATGAAAGAACCCATAGAACCCACAGAGATGATAGATGAGAGGGATTTTGTGTTGTTTGACTGTTCGGGCCACATTTGGTACATGGAGCTCCTGTCAGTGCTGGGGCACCTGTGCTCAACCATCTCTGTATCTCTGTCATCTCTCAGCTGTGTCTCTGGCCCCACAATGGAGGTATATATCAGGTGAAATTGTGGGGGATAGAGGGGTTGTGGAGGGGGGAAGGATTTTTGTTTCAGTAACTCAGGATAATTGGATATTCTTACGGTGCAGGGGAAAGTGAAATTGGCCTTCTTTGTCATGTTATGCTTTGTATTAGGGGGGAAAAATCCGGGGCCAGAGCAATGGCACAGTAGATGGGGCATCTGCCTTACACAAGGCCAACCTGGGTTTGATCCCGGCATCCCATATGGTCCCCACTGCCAGGAATAATTCCTGAGTGTAGAGCCAGGAGTCACTTCTGAGCATTACTGGTTGTAACCTCAAAACAAAAAGAAAATCCTTAGTTTAACTGAAGTGTGTGTGTGTGTGTGTGTGTGTGTGTGTGTTGTGTGTTTGATGGGGGGTCACTTCCGGTGGTGCTCAGGGCTTATTTCTGGCTCTGCACTCAGGGATCATTCCTGGCGGGGTTCCAGACATGCACAGGATCCAGTCCAGGTTAGCCATAGACAGGCCAGTTGCCCTACTCACTGCACTATGACTCTGGCCCCTACCCTTTGAAACTTTCAGAAGATTGACCTTCAAGGACAAAATATTTTTTTAAATCTGCAAAGCCATGAATGATAGAGAAAGTGATTAACAAAAATGTTTTGCTCTATCAAAATTACATGCTTTCATCAAAAGTCGCCTCAAAACCCATTACACTTCAAACCACAGAGCTAAAGGAAAGCAAATTCAAATGATCAACGAACATGAAAAGCTGTTGTACGTAATTTCTAATCAGGGGAATTAAATTTAAAATCATAATAAAATGCCACTATAAAGGATCTTTAAAACTATTACAATATGCATGTTAAAACATCTCACCTATGACCTCATTCCCATGACCTGATGGAATGGTTTGAGGATCTTTATGTTCCTGGAGCAAGCAGGTGCCCTTGGGCCCTACTAGCATGAGACAGGACATATGGAGATGTTACTGGTGCCCGCCGAGCCAATCGATGATGAATGGGAAGACGGTAGTGATACAGCGATACAGAAAACATCTCACCATAACAAGCACTGGCAAAGATGTGAAGCCACAGAACTCTTTTCAAGACAAATGCCCTAATGGTTGTGCTATCACTTTGGCCCCTTTCTTGTTCATTTCTTAAAAGTTTTTATTTGATCCAAAAGATTGATTAAATTCATATTTCATCTCTTTGGTAATGTTCTGTTGTAATAGGATGCACATAATTATAGATTAGGGCCCAGAGCAGTAGTCCAGCAGGTAGGGCGTTTGGCTTCAATGCTGCCAACCCTGGTTCGATTTCCTGCCATCCCATATGGTCCCCCAAGCACCATAATTCCTGAGTGTAGAGCCAGAAATAATCCTGAGTATTGCTGGGTGTGACCCATAAAAATAAAAAAAAAGAAGAAAAGAAGAATTCTAGATTGTCTTTTTGTAAAAATAAAAGCAGTCAATTCTAAATTATTCGGAGATTGAAAATGGGCATTTTTTTATTGTTCATTCATTGCTGAAAAAGGTGCTTTAGTTATACAGTTTGACGAAAGTCAGATGACCGATTCTTCCTATTTATCAGTTTATAACATTCCTTTATTACTTGGGAGGAGGGTGTCATTATAAACTCATGACATGTGATAAAAGTTACTGTATTTATTGAAGTTTACATAGTTTCATTTTTTAATAGTTTCATTTTAACCACTTGGAGAAAAGATGGTTCTTTTCACATTACCCTTATAATGTTATTTTTTTTGCTTTGCTTTATTTTTTCTAAAATACCTCAGAATGTTCTCATTGCTTTTGAGAAGGTAGGATTTGTTTGTTTGGTTGTTGTTGTTTTTTTCTTTTTTGGGTCACACCCAGCAGTGGCTAGGGGTTACTTTGCACTCACTCCTGGCAGTACTTGGGGCAGTGACGGTGTGGGCATATGGGATGCTGGAGATTGATCTGGGTCCTCCGTGTGCAGGGCGAACACCCTACGTGCTGTACTATCACTCCGGCCCAAGAAGGTAGATTTTGGTAGCTCTTTTGACTCTTGGACATTTGATGCATAGTGATAGGGTTTTTAATCTTTTTCAGTATATATGGTGGTTCAAAAGGAATCTGCATTTTCCCCACAGCAGCTATGTAGGCATAGTTTGAAATGGTTTTCTCAGCAGATAATATTTGAATATTTAGTTTGTAACAATTCCCACAGTAAGAATTGAGGAGTTCAAACAAACATGGCATCTGTTTATTTGATATTCCAATAAATTGTAAGTGTTGATTTTTAATTTGTTTTTTCTTTTTAGACTTATCACGAAATCGTCTCTCAGAAATTCCCATAGAAGCATGTCACTTCGTTTCGCTTGAGAATCTCAACTTATATCAGAATTGTATTCGGTATATACCAGAAGCAATTCTAAACCTACAAGCACTAACATTCTTAAATATTAGGTAAGGATGTTGTTCCTTTTATTTTATTTTTTGTTTTATTCATTTATGTTTTTATTTTGTCTCTTTGGTGCTATATCCTGTGGTTGTCATGGTCTAGCTCCCAGCTCTGTGTTGGAAGTCACTCCCAGAGGAGCTAGGGGACCATGAAATGCCAAGGTTTGAACTCAGGCCTCTTGCATCCAAAGCATGCGTTCAGCAGGTTGAGTTATTTCCCAGACCCTTTTATTTAACTATGGATTTTTTCTTTTCCCTTTTTGGTAAAAATCTGCATTATCTGATCATGTTGGCCATAATACTGGTTTTGTGGCTGGAATGATAGTCCAGCAGGTAGGACATTTGCCTTGCATGTGGCAGACTCAGGTTCGATCCCCGGCATCCCAGATGGTCCCTGAGTACTGCCAGGAATTATTCATGAGACAGAGAGAGGAGTTGTCCCTGAGCATTGTCAGGTGTGACTCAAAAGGATAAAAAGAAGAAAACACCTCCAAAGTAAACAGTATATGGGTTTAGACTATAATTAATAGTGTTTTCTGGGGCCAGAGCGATAGCCCAGCGGGTAGGGCGTTTGCCTTCACGCGGCTGGCCTATGCCAGCCGGGTTCGATCCCGGCATCCCATATGGTCGCCTGAGCACCGCCAGGAGTAATTCCTGAGTGCAGAGCCAGGAGTAACCCCTGCGTCGCCGGGTGTGAACCCCCCCCCCCCCCCCAAAAAAAAAAAAAAAAAAAAAAAACTTTTCTATATCACTCTAGTTTCTTCATTTGTCTTTGTCTTCGCAGTAATTAACAAATTCTACTGATCGTTCACCTAGTATGCTTGTAGCAGTAGTTCTCCATGTTCAAATAAACTTCATTAAGGAGAATTAAATTTGAAATTATGCTGTTTAATCCTTGTGATTAGATATTTTAGATTATTGAATTTTTTTAAATTAATTGTTCTGTCTGGGGCCGTTCCTACTTCTGTTGATTGTTTCAGCACTGGCCAGGACACGAGTGGGGCCTGAACCCTTATGTCTGTGTGTAAAGCATGTCAGGCCCTGTTGAACTGTTTTTCCGATCTGAGTAAGCAGTTTGGATCTTTTGTTTTTATTTTCAGGGCATCCGGGCATGGGTCGGGCGGCTCCCAATTCTCTGCTCAGAGATCACTCCAGCTATACAGTGCTGAGGATTGAACTTTGAGGTTCTTTCCCCATATTCTTTATTATTACTATTATTATTGTTATTATTATTATTGTTATTGTTATACAAAGTTGTTCACAATTAAGTTGTTTCAGATATTTGGTATTTCAGCACCAGTCCCACCACCAATGTGCCCTTTCCACCACTGAGGTCCCCAGTTTACACCTACCCCCCCCAAGCCTGCTCCGTTAGCAGGCACTAATTATTTTACTTTATTTTGCTTATTACAACATGTATCTCATAATGTTGGTGTATCACTGTTGTGACCGCTGCATGCTCCAGGAACTCCAAAATCTTTATTTGGGTGATAGAGATGGAGTTAAATTTTTAACTGTGTGTTGGCTTTGGGGAGTGAGGGTGACTTGGCCTTCCGTAGTACAAGTTGGAGGGAGGGAGCCCCGTCCTGAATCTGTGGAAGCCTTGAATTTTAGTCACAAAACCCATGTACCAGAGGTTTTTTTTCCTTTTTAATATAAACTTACTTTAATAGCTTAAAGATATCAGATAATAGTTCTTCAAGTTATAGGTACATCGGTTAACAAATGAAGAAACAAACGACATAACAGACATACAAAGAATTGTATTTCTAAGAAATATACATGTACCAGAGTTTTTGATCAGTTTAAGTTTGGGTGGAGCTCGTCCACGAAGTGGAATACAGCCTTGAACATGGCAGTGATAGTGGAATTGAAGATTTTCGGCTGCTGGGGCTCTGCTGGGATGGGCCAGACCCAAACCCATCCTCTCCGAATTGCCCCAGGTGACTCAGCCTGGCGGACTAGGAGCATCTCTTTCAAAATGCATATACGAGGGCGGAGCGATAGCCCAGCGGGTAGGGCGTTTGCCTTGCACGCTGCCAGCCTCTGCCGGCCCAGGTTCGATCCCGGCATCCCATATGGTCCCCGAGCACCGCCAGGAGTAATTCCTGAGTGCAGAGCCAGGAGTAGCCCCTGAGCACTGCTGGGTGTGACCCAAAAAACAGCAAAAAAAAAAAAAAAAATGCATATACGAGTCTCTGGATCTTGACTGATGGATGAGATTACTTGGATCTGAGATGGTTCATGGGTATGACTGCCAGTTTTTAGGAAGAATCAGGTTGGGGGAGGGAGTCCAGTCCCAGCTCCGCAAAAGCCTGGATATTTCAGTCATAAGACCCGCATACCTGAGTTTTTCAGCAGATTTTAATTTTTGGATGGAGTTTGCCCAAGCAGTGGAGTCCGCCATGAACATGGTAGTGATAGTGGAGTGTGAAGGTTTTCGGTTGCTGGGGCTCTGCTGGGATGGGCCAGACCCAACCCATCCTCTCTGAATTGCCCCAGCTGACTCAGCCCAGCGGACTTGGGGCATCTCTACTCCTTATTAATCTTATTTTTTTCTTTTTTGGGGTCACAGCTGGCAATACTCAGGGGTTACTCCTGGCTGTGCACTTAGGAATTACTCCTTACAGGGCTTGGGGGAGCATATGGAATATTGGGGAGGCGAACCTGGGCCAGCCGTGCCAAGCAAACACCCTACCCACTATACTATCACTCCAGGCCCTTATTAGTCTCTTTTGAGAGTCTCTAGATCATGGCTGTTGAATGAGATTACTTGGCACCTGAGATGGTTCATGGGTTGTCTGCCAGCTTTCATTGGGGTGGTGGAAAGGAGCCCAATCCCGACTCCCTGAAAGTCTGGAGATTTCAGTCACAAGACCTGCATACCTGAGTTTTTCAATATCTTAATTTTTTGGATGGAGCTTGTCCAAGCAGTGGAGTCTGATCTTGAACAGTGTGAAGATTTTCTCCTCCATATTCTTTTTGCTTTCCTTGTTTTGGTTTTGTTTTATTTTTTTTCATCTTTGGGCTATGCTTAAGACTTAATCCTTTAGAACTTTTTTTCTTTTTTTGGTTTTTGGGCCATACCTGATGGTGTTCAGGGTTTATTCTTGGCTCTTTGCTAAGGAATCACTCCTGGTAGGGCTGAGAGAACCTTATGGGGTGCTGAGGATCAGTCCTGGCTTGGCTGTGTGCATGGCCAGTACCCTACTCCTTATATTCTCTGGCCCTGTAACTCTTCATTGGAAGAAAGAGAAGATAATTGTTAACAGCTCTGGTTGGATTTTTTTTTTTTTTGGGTCACATCCAGTGATGCTCAGGGGTTACTCCTGGCTCTGCACTCAGGAATTACTCCTGGCGGTGCTTGGGGAACCATATGGGATGCTGGGGATCGAACCCTGGCTGGCCACGTGCAAGGGAAAAACACCTACCTACTGGACTATTGCTCCGGCCCCAAGTTGAATTTTTTTGTATTGTTGTCTCTATGCTGGGGGGTTCCCCAGAGCATCATTGGGAGTAATCCTTGAGCACAGAGCTGGAAGTAGTTGCTGAACATGCCTAGAGACCATACTCAGGACCATAAAGCACCAGGGATTGCCCTGGGTGCTCCAATCTTTGAGCTGTCTTCTCTGGCCCTCAGTATCTATTTTTTTTCATGTATGTATTTTACTTTATTATTTATTTGTTTGTTTTTTGCTTTTTGGGTCACATCTGGCAATGCTCAGGGGTTACTCCTGGTTCTGCACTTAGGAATTATGTCTGGTGGTGCTTGGGGACTATATGGGATGCCAGGGATCGAACCCGGGTCAGCCGTGTGCAAGGCAAATGCCCTACCTACTGTGCTATCGCTCCAGCCCCTGGTTTTACTTTAATAAAATAATATGTTGTGTTTTCATTACTGTATCACTGTCTTCCCATACATCATTGATTTGCTCGAGCAGGCACCAGTAACATCTCAATACATCCTGTCACATGCGAGATAGCCCAAGGGCATCTGCCCGCCCCAGGAACATAAAGAGCCTCAAACCATTCCATCAAGTCATGGGAATGAGGTCTATAATTGTTACTGGTATTTGACATGTCAAATACGACACGGGTAGCTTGCTGGGCTCTGCCGCGGTTTTCATATTCAGTATTCATAGGGTTTTTTTTTTTATTACTCAGGAGTTCTATAAAATAGGAAGAGATACTTTTAAAATTCTCAAGCTCTTAAGAGATATAGATGTGGCATCTGCAAGGATACAGACAAATCCGTGCATTGCCTAAACGTAGGTGAAAGTGCGGGGCAAAGGGTAGAACTGATTCAGCTGCTTGTTCCTTGAATGACTGTTTTGCTTTCTTTACTGTGTAGAACATGAAAAATGGTAAGTTTCTTCTCGAATGGTGCTCCCTGACACTTTTTTTATACTTATCCGTTTAGTCGGAACCAACTATCAACATTGCCAATACACTTGTGTAATTTACCATTGAAAGTGTTAATTGCTAGCAATAACAAATTGGTCTCACTTCCAGAAGAAATTGGTCATCTCAGACATTTAACAGAACTTGTAAGTTAATGTTTTATTATTTGTTTTCCCAGTGCATATCATACCTTTATATGTTAGAGCCCCCCATGAATCTGCATTTATGAGTTATTTCCATTTAATGATAATGATCTTACATTGATTAAACACAGATTTAAGAAAACAAAGTACAATCTAATTGCCTCCATGATATAGAAATTTTTTAAAACTAGGTTCTTGCCAATATTAGGTTATTTCTGTATTATTAAACATCTAATATATAAGTATGTTAAAAAAGTATGTTTAATTTTTATATTAAATTGTATTAATAGCATCAGTATTCTGATTTTTAGTTATATCATACAGTGAAGTGTGTACTACCAAGGTCATAATTGCTTTTTCTCTTACATGCTATCTTTAGAACCTGCCTTCCTCTATGCTTAATGTTTTCTAGGAAGCTTAATGTTTGTCTATCACTCCTTGTTACTCTTGAGTTACTTATCACTGAGCATGGGAATAAGTTTTAAACTATCACAGTGACATTACGAAATTATAGCTGAAGAAAGTAGCATTGTTAACTTGTCCATAATCAAGTAGAATTTGAAACCAGTCTACCTTAACCCCAAAGAAAATAGAAAGGAAAAAGAAAATAGAAAAGTCCACATTTTCTATTTGTGAAATGGTGAAAAAGAGGTATAATCATTGAGATCTGGGGCTATAGTTTTATACCAATTTCTCAAAGCTGGGCATTGTAAACAGCAGATTGATTGACCGTTTAATACCCCCTTTCCGTGTATTATGAATATAAAAGGTCTTGTAAAAATTCACAGGTATCTAAATCTAGAGCATAGATTTAGATTTCTATTTTCAGAATATGAGTTAGTAGCAATTGTATTTGTGATTCAGATTCTAATTTTCACTTTGTTTCTGCTTATTGAATCTGAAATGCTTTAAGATAGTGTCTTCTCAGGCTAGAGAGAGAGTTCATAAGACTGGAGTGCTCCAAATTGGACCCTGCCCCTGCATAGCCCAAGCATCACCACATCAGTAAACCGTCCAGCCTAGGAGACTGAGTATCCCAGGAAGTGGCCCCTTGCCCCTCCGAACATCGCTTAGCGACCCTTCCCTCAGTTTATAATTTAAGGAAAGAAAAAAACAATTGGCAGAAGTTGTTTTTCGTTTTCTGCCCATATTCTGTTACTCTCACAGAGCTTGTGCTGGTAGACTCCTGATTCTATCAGACAATTTTATTACAACATCTGATTTTTTTCCCTTCATTTTAAAGTGAATGCACACTATAGTCAGCAGGAAATGATTAAACGCCAACAGCTTCTGCTCAGTTTTCCTGTTCTTTCAACTTTTTCTTAGAACTCTTTTAACTTTGATGCTTAGAACATTCAATTGAGTTTTAAATCTATCAGAGTCACTTATTGGTCAGAAAAGCAAAAATGTCATTTCTCTAAATATTACTTTATATTAGAAGAATTTTAAGTATTTGACATCTTGAAGATTTTTTTTAATTTGAGCCTTGGACCCATACTTGGCAGTGGTTAGGGTTATTCCTGTCTCTACTCAGGAGTGATCACATACGAGGGAAACATATTTGATACCTGGGATTCAAACTGGGGCGTACTGCAGGTGAGAAAAGCACCTTACCCCACTCTCTGTCTGGCCCTTGGGAGCTTTTTATTGTAGCTGCCCTTTGCTACACATGATTTAAACCTTGTTCTGGATGTGTCTCAGAATGAATGAAATTCTGAATTTCTCAATCTTGAAACCTATAGTCTCTATATAACCATTGGAGCCATCCTGTAAGATACTGAGAGGCCTGAAACATGTATTAACATCAATTAAGACTACTAGAGCATTTTTTGAGAGCCTTGAATTCTGTGTTCATTATTTTCCACCCTCACATTCAGTTTGATAAAAATAATTTGACTCAGCTGTTGTGTGTGTGCATGTGTGTGTGTGGGGGAGTTGCTACAGATAGAACCTGTGGCTGTGTAAGGTGTGCACCTTACATAGTTACACCACCTAAATTACATTCATCACCCCTATTTTATGATCTTGGAAAGCTGAACTAGTATTTTAAAAATAGAATTTCCTTCTAGGGACCAGAATGATAGCACAGCAAGTAGGGTGTTTGCCTTGCACGCAGCCAACCTGGGTTTGATCCCATGTGATCCCCTGAGCACTGCCAGGGAGAATTCCTGAGTGCAGAGCCAGGAGTAACCCCTGAGAATAGCCCAGTGTTACCCAAAAAGAAAGAAAAAGAATTTCCTTCAATAGAGTGGGGGTTGGAGGGCTCCCGAGTGGTGTTCTGGAAGCCAAGTTCCTCCAGAACCAGTGCCTAAGGATACAGCACTGCTCTGGCCAGTGGTTGGGGATTACCTGGGCCACTCTGGCTGGGCTCTGAGGGATCATTGAAGAGCCAAGGAATGAGCCAGCGTCAGTGCTTGTAGACAAGTGCCTTAACTGTGTGTTACCTCTCTGACTCTTCAAATAATTTTACCATTAACATTTTTATCATTTTCTTTCTTTCTTTTTTTTTTTTTTTTTACTTTTTTTGGGTCACACCGGCAATACTCTGGGGTTACTCCTGGCTCTGTACTCAGGCATTACTCCTGGCGATGCTTGGGGGACCATATGGGATGCCGGGGTCGAACACAGATTGACCGTGTGCAAGACAAATGCCCTCCCCACTGTGCTATCGCTCTGGTCCCTCATTTATTTTTCTTGTAGTTTCATTGTCCTAAATAACTCTTTTTTTAAACTTACATTTTACGTTTCACCAGCATTTTTATTTGATCTGACATCCTGATATATCTTGTCTTCATCATATAGCTCATTTAAATTTAGCTATGGTCACAAAATTAATGTAGCTCCATATAAATGCACATAATTAAAAACCTGTGGATTTTAAATTCAAAGCGTAAAACGTAAATGCTAGTTCAAAACCAAAAAAAAAAAATTTTTTTTTTGCAACCAGGAGAGACAATAGGATGATTTTGTGTGATTTTACTCTATAGCTATGTTAAAGCAAGGAGGTTTGTAATAATAATACAGTCCTTTACTTTCTGTCTTTCTGAAATAGGATGTGAGCTGCAATGAAATTCAAACTATACCATCCCAAATTGGTAGTTTGGAAGCCTTGAGAGACTTTAACATCAGAAGGAATCATTTAGTACGTTTACCTGAAGGTAAGAAATTTTGAGGTAACAGTTTAGTTTCTTTATCTTTCCAACTGATAAAGCTGATAACTCCAGGCAGTGTCAGTGAATGTTCGGTAAGCATAGTTACTTCAGGGGGTGTACAGCGTTTTTGTTCTCTCAGACAAACCTTTAGTGCATAGAGAAACATTCCAGTAGTTAGCATTAACCCCTCTACTCAGAGCTTACTATAGCTAATCTTGACTTAGTAGAGTAATAATAATGCTGATCTACTATGAAATCACATAATGAAAACTTTTGGGGTTTAGTGAAAATGAAAACTCTTTCAAATATTTGCAATCTGACTCATATAATTTCTTTTTTTTTTTTTTTTTGCTTTTTTGGGTCACACCCAGCGACGCTCAGGGGTTTCTCCTGGCTCTGCACTCAGGAATTACTCCTGGCAGTGCTTGGGGGGACCATATGGGATGCCGGGGATCGAACCTGGGCGGGCACAGGCGGCCGCGTGCAAGGCAAACGCCCTACCCACTGGGCTATCGCTCCGCCCCTGACTCATATAATTTCTGTATTTTACTTTGAACTCATTACAAACTGTGAGTCACAAAAAGTTTCAAATGGTTTTCTATCCAGTTATCTTAGCATATTCAATTAAACTAAAATAATAGGAAGGGTTTTTTCCAACAGATGTGCAAGTTAGGAAGCTTGTGTGAATAACTGATGTATACATATTGCAATTTTGAAGTTTAAATATTTTGTTATAGTTTAATTATTCTTACAATTTTTATCAAATGATACATGAAAGCAATGTAAGAAGTTTAAAATGAATATATTGCTATAAAATAATATATCGCTCCTATCTCACTGCCTCGGCCCTAGCTGTGGTGGTCAGGAGTATGTACCTTCACATGCGCTTTGCAGAGATTCGCACATATTTTTAAGCGATAGGCTTGTACAGCCATACTGTACTTAATCGTATTACTGTATTGAAGATTTATTGGCTCTGACACTTAGGTCAGTTTCCCCTTACAGTAAACAAGGTCTTAGCTTCCTTACACTGCCCTTACGTCCTTCTCTCCTCCCATCTCCCCTGTGGTTTTCTCACAACTTTCATTAAGTTAATCAGTCCTACTAATATTTCTATAAATTTTCTTATTCCAATTCAAGTAAATTACTCTGATTTCATTTTCTTGCTTATGATTGCATCTTGTTTTTGTTACTCTTTTTTGAATTCTTTTTTATTTCTCTTTAAATTTACTTTCTGTTTATGTACCGGTACATAGTTGATTTAACCTTTTGTTTTCTGACAGCCTTATCCTTCAGACCAGTCAGATTTGTCTTGGTTTTTGGTTTAGTGGTTTAGTGCTAGAACACTGCGTGGTCCTCTAGAGCTACTCCTGGCTCCTTGTGGTACTGGAAATCAAACGTGGGCCCTTTGCGTGCATTGCGTGTGCCCAGCCCTTGAGCTGTTGCTCTCATCTGCCAGTCAGATTTTCCCTCCTTTTTTTCCCGCCTGCTTTTTGGGTGACACCTAGCGATGCTCAGGGGGTTACACCTGGCTCTTCACTCAGGAATTACTCCTAGCTGTGCTCGGGGGACCCTATGGGATGCCAGGGGATTGAACCCGGGAAGGCCGTGAGCAAGGCAAATGCCCCACCAGCTGTGCTATTGCTCCGGCCCCTCCCTCCTCCTTTCTTTTCCTCCTTTTCAGAGCTGGCTGATGGTTCTCTATTATTGCTCTGTTATTGCCCAGCTTTCTTTAAATGCTCTTCCTATTTCTGATCCTTTGTCTTTCTCCCTTTCTCCTTTTTTTTTTTTTTTTTTGGACTTAAGTTATTAACTGAGAAACAATTATTTATGTTCCTCTTGTGTTTTGCTAGAGGACAATCTAGTGGTTTTCTGCGACTATATTATGGGAAAACAGTTTTTTAAGTATTCTATGCTGAGGTTTTTTTTTTTTTTTAAAATAAAAGAATTTTTAGTTTTCACTGTTAGCCTTTGAAAGTTGAACATTTGATGACTGCCTGATTCCTTTGTGATCAGTTCTCTTCCTGGAAGATTTTAAGGTCTTCTGCTAGAACATGATGATATATCCTAATAGTATGAGTTGTTATTTGTTTTCATTCTCTTCTCTGCTCCCTTCCCTTCATTGTGGTTGTAGATGTTGTGATGACCAGAGATACACACACACCTAGCTATAATATGGTCAGAAATTGCTTATGGTTAGGGATCACAGGTAGCGGAGCTGGCAGGTCCACGAGAAGAGCTACTGGGGTGAGATAGGAAGCCTCAGTTTACCCTCACCTGTTGCTCCAAGCAGTCCTGTTTTGGGCTGACCCATCATACCTTTTTTTTATTTTTGGCTTTTTTGGGTCACTCCTGGCAATGCTCAGGGGTTTCTCCTGGCTCTGCACTCAGGAATCACTCCTGGCGGTACTCGGGGGACCATATGGGATGCTGGGGATTGAACCCAGGCCGGCATGGGCCGGCTGCGTGCAAGGCAAACACCCTACCCACTGGACCATCGCTCCAGTCCCCCATCATACATTTTTAACCTCCTGAAAATTCTTCGGCTTTTTCTGATAAATCAGGAGTTAAAAATTGTCCATCATAAAATTCTGCTCCAGAGCTTAGTCTAACAGGGAGGCTAAAATAATGGAAAATACCTAATGCAAATGGTCAGACAAGGATCTGTTAGATCCTTGCATCCTATGTAATATTTGTCAAGAGCCCAATTTTCATATTAAAGGATCTGCAAGAAAATCCTTATCTTTAACTTCCCTGCATTCCTTGTATCAAAAGACCAAGTTTTCCTATAAAAACCCCACAAAGAGCCATAGTTAACCAGTCCTACACTAAGTTCCTCCCTGCTTGGGGAGTTCCTTTTCCTTTCTCTTTTACTTACCAATAAACGTTTCTACTTTCCAACTCTTGAGTCTGAGCATTTATATTACTCTATATTTTTATTCTTGCAAATATTGAGGAACCTGGGAATAGTGAAAGAACAGGGATCCTCTGCCACTGCTTCTGCCTCACCTCATCAAGAGCATGCTTGGTGCTTGTGGGGTGCCAGGGAATTGAGCTCATGACCTTGTGCTTACATGCAGGATCTTTAAATCCCTACACTATTTCTCCTGGCCCCTAATATGTGTTTTAATTAATGATACTGAGTACTTGTTGAACTGTTTTTAAAACATGAGACCTATCCTTCATACTATGAAATTATGTCTTTCACAGTAATTTTTCTGTTGTTTTCTCTGGTTTTGTGAAATTTTCTAAATTGTACATTGAATCTTTTTATTTGACCCCATGATTTTTAATTTTCCTGTTCATGTTGTTTTGTCAGGTGGTTAATAATTTCAGCTATTTAAGTTTTTTTTTTTTTTTGGGTCACACCCAGTGATGCTTAGGGGTTACTCCTAGCTCTGCACACAGGAATTACTCCTGGTGGAGTTCAGGGGACCATCTGGGATACTGGGTTTCAAACCCAGATCTGCCGCGTTCAAGGCAAATGCCCCACTCTCTCTGTACTGTAGCTCCAGCCTCTCCACTTTTCTGTGATACTAGGCCTTTAGCTTCTGAGATGTTTTGTAAGAGTCAGAGTTTGCTTGTTGTTCGATTTTTTCATTTGTAAACAACTAGGTTTCATTTTACCCCAGAATACTGGATCAGTTCATCACTAGGAAGAAATAAGAAAAATGACCTATATGTTTCTACTCTGTTTAATTGGAAAGTCATGAAGATTGTCTAATTTTTAAATATCATCATAGGGCTGAAGAGATAAAACAATGAGTTTTCCTTATTCTCAGCCATTCCTGGTTAATCCCTGCTGCACGTAGTGTCCTCCAAGCACCTCAAGGAATGATCCTTGAGCACAGAGCCAGCGGTAAGCCCTGAGTACCACTGGGTGTTACCCCAAAACCAAAATAATAAAATGCCTTTATTTGTTTCTATTTTGTCCACGTGCAGAGCTAGCAGAATTGCCTTTGATACGGTTAGACTTTTCCTGCAATAAAGTTACAACAATCCCTGTTTGTTACCGTAACCTCAGACACCTGCAGATGATCACCTTAGATAATAACCCACTGCAGTCACCTCCTGCACAGGTAAGCCCACACAGGATGCAGTTTTACATTTCTTTTATTTCTTTTTCTTAATTTTACTTTTTTTAATTTACTTTTACATTTAAAATTTTCTTTTATATGTTTATTTTTCTGCGTAAGGGATTCTTCTCTAATTTTTTTTCCCTAATAGAATTTTATTTAAGGTGTCAGAAAGACAGTGTAGGAAATAAGGCAATTTCCTTGCCTACTGCCAACCTAGTTCAGAGGCCGAGGCACCTTAGAAATGATTCCTGAGCATGAAGCCCCTGAGCACCATTGAGTGTGATCCAAACACCCCCTTTTTGTTTTGAGTTCTTACTGTATTTCTAAGTAAAGAAGTCTCAATCATATAAATAGTAGACACAGAAAAACTCAGTTTTCAAAATTAAAGAGTATCAATGCAGGTTTTTACTTTTTTTTTAATTTTTTTTGGGGGTATCACACCTGGCAATGCTCAGGGGTTATTCCTGGTTCTACACTCAGGATTTACTCTCAGCAGTGCTCAGGGGACTATATGGGATGCCGGAGAATTGAACCCAGGTAGACCACGTGCAGGGCAAATGCCCTACCTGCTGTCGTTCTGGCCGCCCCCTTTTTTTAACCTTTTTGTTTTCTAAATCATAAATTTGTCATAGTCAGTTTGAGTAAAATGACTAATCAGCGACTAAACTGAAACTGTTGAGTTATATAAGCCTTATATGTAGAGTATAAACATTGTACAATCTAAATTTTACTAAGCCATAGTTACGCTATAGCTTTTTTTTATTTTTAATTTTATTATGCTACCATGAGATATATAATTACAAAGCTGTTCATGATTGGGTTTCAGTTATACAGTCTTCTAGAACCCATCCTTCCACCACTGCACATTTCCAGTGTCCCCAGATTCCCTCCCCACCCCAGCCTGTCTCTATGGCAGGGACTTTTGCCTTTTCCTCTCTCTCTCTCTCTCTCTCTCTCTCTCTCTCTCTCTCTCTCTCTCTCTCTCTCTCTCTCTCTCTCCCCCTCGCCCCTCCGTCTTTCTCTCCCTCTCTCCCTTCTCTTACACATTGTGGCTTGCAACACATATATTTAGGGGTTATCATATATCTCCTTTTGCCTACATTCAATGCTCAGTTCTAGTGTGGTGTTACCATTTCCAACAATTACTAGCACACTGGTCCCTTCTCTGTCTTACTTAACCTCTGACTCCCACATACTTGTGGTAGATTCCAACCACTGACAAGACTGTAGCTTTTTAGATTTTATAATTTATCAACATCTTTGTATAAAGCTTCTGTATGCCAACTATAAAACTAGGTAAACTTCATAACTGTAAATGGATAGTATAATCCTAGCTTATATTTCAGCTTTAATAGATAACAGAAATATACATATATCTATAACTTTATTTAACCACTTCATGCCATTCTCTACTATTTATAAAAAAAAAAGGAATTGTTTTTACAAAAATTAAAATGGAATTGAAAACATAATTTGTACATGACTGTTGAATACCTAAAAGCAAAAGTATCCAAGGCCGGAACGATAGCCCAGCGGGTAGGGCATTTGCACATGGCTGCCCTGTGCTGGCCCGGTTCGATCCCAGGCATCCCATATGGTCCCCCGAGCACCACCAGGAGTAATTCCTGCCAGGAGTAACCCCTGAGCGCCACCGGGTGTTACCCAAAAAAGCAAAAAAAAAAAAAAAAAAAAAAGCAAAAATATCCAGTATAATCCGGGGAGAAATATTTTAAATCCATTATTAATGCCTCTCTGATCTGTGTAATAAGTTTACATGATATTATAACAGTGTTGGTAATTTCATATGTTACTGAGATGTTATTAATGACTAGAAAAGAAATTTACTTATATTGCTTTTAGGCTCCTAAAATAACTATATTTGTGTAAAGAGTATTAAAAAGCTAACATATCTGTTGTACTTAATGGAAATGCCGTGTTTCTATGTATAGTTAGTGAAAGCTGATTGTGGGACACAGATCTTTCCAATGAGTAATAACTTGGCTGCATTAATATCTTGTTTTATTTAGATATGTATAAAAGGCAAAGTCCATATATTTAAGTACCTGAACATACAGGCCTGTAAGATTGCTCCAGATCTGCCAGATTATGATCGGAGACCCTTAGGTTTTGGTTCCTGGTGAGTATTTTCTGTTTTGGCCATGTCACAGGAGATTAAAGTAGCTCTACCTTTCAGTCTCCCTGAGTGTTTGACTAAAGGGAAATAACCTACTATATTGTTTTTTGTAAAAAAAAAAGGTACCTTTATTGAGGTACATAATTTTCTATGTTTCAGAAGTGTCATTTTACACCTCTTTAAAGTTGCTTGTCTCACCGTGCCCATCCTCTAAAGGGCCAGAATTCCTCTACCCCATCTGTTGAGTCACGTCCATCTTCTGTGCTTCCCCAAACCCTCTTCCCCTGGCAGCCTTGGTTCTGTGGGTTATACCCAGGAATTAGCTTGGTAAAGAACCAGTTTTAGTACTCTGTTCTTAGACTGCTTGTATTTAAAGTCGATTACATTGATCTGACAAAGTGCAGGGATTGTTTCGACCTTAGTACTGTTGGAATTTTGGACCAGGTCATTCTTTGTTGTGAGGATCTATGCATTGGCCTTGTAACACTCCTCTCTTGGACCGAGTCCCAGGGGGCCCCAGTTGAAAACCACTAGTCTGAGTGATTTGGAAATCCTTCATAGCTGAAGGAAAGTCATTCAAACTTTTGGAGCTTAATATTTTCCTTATAGGAAGTAAAGAGGTAGGATTTGATGATCGTTTAGTATCGGTTCAGGTTATTTGATTCTGGGTCCGACATCTTTATAGCACATGACTCTTAAGGTGAACACTTTATGATGGTGATTCCAGCCATCTAAAACAATCTTAAGTAACAGGATTTACATTTAAAAGACTTAAAAACAGGTCTAGTTTTTGTTTTTTTTAGGCCATTTCCAGCAGCGCTCAGGGCTTACTCCTGGTGTGGCTGGAGGACTGTGTGGGGTGTTCAGGTGGGCTGTGTGCAAGGCAAATACTACCAGCTGTAGACCCTCAGGCCCTAAGCAGCTTATGGTATTATCCCAGTGAAATAAGCTCTTCAGTTGAGGCTCGTGGACCCCTGGGGCCTTCTTTTAGAACCTGCCATGTTGTACCAAGCACAGCCCTGATGACTAGCTTACTGTGTTAATTTGAAACTAATGCACACATTTTAATTTTCATAACATTTCTAAAAATCGGACATATTAAAAAGTGCAGAAAGTGGGCCCAGGGGAGTGTAGCTCAAGTGGCACAGCATGGACACTGATATATAAGGAGAGGTTATTCCAGATTATTCATATATTTGGAATATTTCTTCTAAAAATAATCTTGATGTTAATATTTTTAACCATAACAGGACTGAAAGCAAGTGTATGAAAGTCTGACGAGTGGTGGGAAATTGGAGGTCTGGCATGTCACCCTAGAGCTAGTCCCTCTGAGTCAGGAGTTTGGCTGAGTGAGTAGGGGAGTAGGGACACAGAGAGATAATATAATACACAGAGAGATAAATGCTTGCCTTGCACGCAGCAGACACGGGTTTGATCCCTTACACCACATTTAGTCCCCAAGCACTGCCAGGAGTCATTCCTGAGTGCAGAGCCAGGAGTGACCCCTGAGCATCGCCGGGTGTGACCCAAAAAAAAAAAAAGTTCTTGTGGGCCCAGAATTTAAAAAAAGTAGTTTGCTTACTTGTCTTTTTTAATAACTAGGTGTTCTAAATTTTCCTTGACTCTTGATCTCTTCCTTAGTCTTTAAATCAGTTTTGTGTCATTCTTCTGTATTCTTCTGTATTCTTCTTTGCCTCCCTCTTTGCCTTTTAAGGACTTTTGATTATATTGAGCCCATTCAGAGAGTTCAAGATAATCTAATTTTGAGACCAGTTTTTTTTTTTTCTATCTGTAACCTTCATCCCCTTACACCGTATGAAATTAACATTTTTACAACTTCTAGGGATTAGATCTTAGACTTCATTGGGAACCACTGTTCTCCCTTTTGTATTAATTTAAGGTAAAAAATAAAACGGTTATTGCCCCTTAGGATCATACAGTGTCAGGGAGAGAGGAAGTGACTAGGAGGGGAGTGCTGGGGACATCGGGCAGAACAGATGTTGAGTATCACGGTAGAGTCACTGGTAACTTTTTTTCTGTTAGTTTTTTTTTTTTCTTTTTGGGTCAGGGGTGGCAATGCTCAGGGGGTATTCCTGGCTCTGCACTCAGGAATTACTCCTGGTGGTGCTCGGGTACCATATGGGATGCCTAAGATTGAACCTGGGTCAGCCGTGTGCAAGGCAAATGCCCTCCCTGCTGTGCTATCGCTCCAACCCACTGTTAAACTTTTATAGTAAGGTTCACATTTAGCATACATACATAATTGGAGTTGCTCCTGGCTGTGTTCAGGACTTGTTCCTGACTCAGTGTTCTGGGAACACTGCCAATGGTGCTGGGGCTCAAACTAGGCTTGGCCACAAGCAAGGCAAGCACCTATACTGTGTAGCCTCAGCAGAGCAGAGGTAAGAATGTTTGTTGTTTGTTTTGAGCCACATCTGGCAGTGCTCAGGGCTGACTCCTAGCTCTGTGCTGAGGCATCACTCCCTCAATGCTCAGGAGACCATATGGTATACTGAGGATCAAACCTGGGCCGGCCATGCGTAAGGCGAGCATCATAACCGCTGCACTATGGCTCTGGCCCCTACAATAAGGAAAAAAAGTAAATCTAAGTACGTTTTAATATATAAGTAAATATAATATATAAATAATATATAAGTAATATAAATAAATTTGACAGGCTGGTTCCAGCAGCG
>JAJIBD010031347.1:0-25001 GCA_021461705.1 Cryptotis parvus
AGAAAAAGACTCTCCAATCTAGCAAAGTTTCAAAAGCTTTTACTTACTCAAATTTTGGCAATACAATCCAAGGATTAGAGGAAAACCACCAGCTTTTTAAGTTCCTGGCTGAATTTCTAATACGGATTGGTTTGAGTTCTCAATCGAGGCGGCCACTACCACATGTTTGGAGGCCAATGGCAGAGAGCAGGGCAGGGAGGAGGAAGGAGGCGGAAGGGCTGCTTTTATGGCTTCTATTGGCCTGACCTCTTGGAGGAAGCCAGTACTTTCGGCTTTGCTTTACCCAGGGGGCTCACCTGGTGCCATTGAAATATTAATATGTCCTAACAGAGATTTGCCTTTGAGTTTCCTGCGGGCCCTATGCAAGAAATGTGGGTAAGGGCATCTGAGAAAGTGAAACATATTTCAGAATTAACCTAACAGGCATTAAATCTGTGCCGATGATGCTCTATAGCTAGGTATTTATTTCTTCTCCAGGCCCCACGAAGTCTTCTCTTTGGGGTTGTTTTGAGTACTAGAAGCAGTCATTAGAATTTACAGTAGGCCATGCCTGTCTGCCAGAGGCAAACATCATTTCTCTGATCCCTAAGTATAGCTATATTATGCTTAGATATCCAACTTTAACCAGATAAAAATACTGGTAAGGTTTGTCAGTCCAAGACGATCCTTAGAGACATGAGAAAATATTTATACCAACTGACATAGAATACATGGTAAGATGATAAGCATTAATAGTCACCCAAGAACTATTTTCCTGCCCTCTGTGGTCTACAAAGTGGCCTGCGGAATCCCGCTGTATCCTTGTCTTCCATTCATGTGAGTTAGCGAGGTGGGCTTTTCAATGCTTTATCTCCATTTGTCCCTGTTTGCATGCTAGTACAGCCAAGGGACTCTGTTCGTCCAGGATCATGAAGCCTCCAAACCATCCCTTCCGAGGTCATGGGAATGAGATACATTATTATTACTGGTTTTGGCATATCAAGTACTACATGGGTAGCTTGCCAGTCTCTGCCGTGTGGAGCACTTGAAGAATTTGCATTTACTGATGTGCCACTGGCCACACAGAAACTGGGAGGCTGGTACTTAGCTCCATCTGTGTCTATGAAATAGGCTTCTCTAGGGAGTGGGGTTGTGATGAGCTGGTAGAGAAGGATTGGCTTCTCTCTTGGGTGGAGCTCTATACTACTATAACATAAAAACTTCAGGCAAAGATGCAGAGGAGCTCTGGGCAGCCCCCTGTAGTCCAACAACTGCCTGCCCCCATTCTCACTCCTCCTCAGCCCGTTGAGTTGGCCAACTTCCCTAAAGATCAGTTAAGGTTTTAGAAACAAACAAAACGCGGGATTGTTGTCAACGCTAATTACTTCACAGAAGAATTTAAGAAAAAATACGTTCTAATTATTAGTGGACAGGGTGCAGCCCCAGATGATGCCCAGCCGCTGGCCGTCAGTGGGGCTTCTATGGGTGTGCTTAGGGGCTCAATGAATTCCCGCCAGGAACTTAAGCTGTCTCCCTTCCCACACTTTAGTTTTAATTATTTTGCAGCATTGTTTATTATTGCATATAAGCCGAAATAAATCTCTAAAATTATTGTCATTCTCTAACATTTTCTCTACTGGAAATTCGCGCAATTCTTGCTAACATATTTAACTAATAACAAACTATATTTAAAAATGATTCGTTTTCTGGAACCAGAAATGTGTGTGTGACTCCGTGGTCGAGTGGAAACCCAAAAGACCTAACATTTTAAATTCCTGGAGAGTTTGTTTTCTTTTTCTTCTTTTTTTTTTTGCTTTTTGGGTCTCACTGCTGTGCTCAGGGTTTCTCCTGCTTCTACCCTCCGTTTTACTCCTGGCGATTGCTTAGGGCGACCATATGGGATGCCGAGGATCGAATCTGGGCCGGCATGAGTTGATCAGATCAAGAGCAAACTCTACCGCTGGGCTGTGCTCCAGCCCCAAATTCTAAGTTTCATTTTTTTAATTTTTTTAATTCCTAAGTTTTAATAAAGACAAAATTGAGATTTGTCAGCATGAGATTTTTCGATGTTGGTATTTACTAAGTTAACTAATCCCTAGCAGATGAACTTGGCCTATTAAATGCAGGTACTATGTCAAATATAGAAGACACAAAGTTCTTGGTCTCACCGTAATTTAAAATGAGGACTAAGTGCCACGTGGTAATTACATAATGAATTAACAGAAGCCACACTTCTCCCTCACCCAGATGCTTGGCTTCCCACAGGGAGTTTCTGTTTACATAAAAATTTAGAAAATAGCTGATTCTAGAACTGGGGACCAAGGAAGTTGCCAAGATAATGCCTAAGAATATCTTTGATTTCCAGCGTATAAAGCATTCCCTGCCACTCCCCACCCCCCACCGTGAAGATGGTGTATCAAAATAGAGAGGAACTCTGCTGGAAGGTTTCCATAGTGGATCTAGGACCTGGTAGACTATAAACTGTTGAGATAGAATTGAGAATCCCCCTTGATCCCATGCATTAAATAGAAAAGCAGTATATATAAATAAGGGCAAACATGTCTAACTTCTGTCAAGGTGTATTTGTTGAATTAAAATAATAGTTTTCACTCTTTCCGTGTGGCACACTAGAGACTCAGGAGGTATCAGGCTGAATCGTAGCACTGCTCCAGGTGCTAAACATGAGGCCAGAGCAGCCCCAAGCACAGAGCCAGAAACATAAGTGTTACCAGTGGCTGTTAGGTGCCCCCAAAGAATAACATCCAGCTTAAAAGAAAGCAGCTTAGAGAGTCTATATAAGGGCATTGTATTAAAGATGTAGGTATGATGATTCTGAAAAATTTATAATATAAACATTGTTTAACTTTCTGTTCCTTTAAGTGCTAGTCCATAAAATAATGAGGCTGGTGTTCTGTGACTTCCATGGAACAAAGATGAAAAAATGTCTGTTTTTTGTGGAGCCAGAGCGATAATTACACAGTAAAAATTACGTTTGCCTAATGCACCGCCAATAAGTAGTTTTAATCCCAGCATCCCCATATAGTGCCCCAAGCACTTTCTTAAGGAGTAATTCCTGCGTACGTAAATAACACAATGCATTACAGGATGATGTGGAGGCAAAAACTAAAAACAAGAAGTATTTTCCCAATAAGAAACCTGCCACAAAGATTCCAGACTCAGGGGCGTAGTTGTTGTCAAACCTGGGGAGTGGTGTCATTTTTGGGCGGAGCGATAGCCCAAGCGGGTAGAGCGTTGCCGTGGCGGCCTACAGCCATGCTGGCCTGGGTTCGATTCAATCCCATACTCAATCACTACCGCCGCCAGGAGTAATTCCTGAGTGGGGCCGGAGATATCCTGTGAGAGTGGCGGCTGAGATTCTTGGAAGCTGAGCAAAAGCTCAGGCAAGAGAGCAAGCGAAAAAAAGCCTAGAGTCGTTCTTAGCACCCTCTCTCCTAATACTGAGTTTTTAACGTAGCTTCATTTTTTCTTTGCTATTTTGGTATTTTTTATAAAAATCATTATGAATAGATTTATTTGAGGATAAAAATAGTTTCTTTTTAAAGAATATTATGCCACCTTGAGATATGATTTACATGTTTGGGTTTCAGTCATGCAGTGTTCTAGCGCCCATCCCTCCACTAGTGCACATTTCCCAACCAATAACCCCAATTCCACCTCCCCTCCTAGCCTGCCTCTATGGCAGTATGACGGTACTTTTCCTCCTCTCTCTACTCTCTACTCTCTCTCTCTCTCTCTCTCTCTCTGCCTCTCTATACTCTCTCTCTCTCTCTCTGTCTCTCTTTCTCTCTCTTTGTCTCTGTCTCTGTCTCTTCCTTGTATTACACATTGTGACTTGCATATATATATATATACATATATATATGTTTAGAGGTTATCATGTATATCCCTTTTACCTACATTCAGCTCAGTTTCTCTGCGATGGTATTACCATTTCCAAAGAATTATTAAGCACACTGTTCCCTTCTGTCTTACCTAAACTACGGCTCCACACACTTGTGGTAGATTCACCGGCCCAGCAAGATCTCCTGATCCATATTTTACCTGGCCTTGGATATTGGTATCACGCTAATTATTTTTTTATATCCACACTCGAGTTGTTTCCAGATTCTGGCTGCAAATATGAATAAAACACTGCAATAAAGAGTATAGAAATTGTAAATGGTGTTTCTGCTGTTATGTTTTTGGGTTTCAGGTATATTCAGGAGTGGTAATAACTGGATCAAATGAGGCTCAATTTCTAGTTTGTGGAAAAATGTTCATATTGTTTTCCCAAAAGGCTGTAGTACCAGTTGTTCCCACCAACAATGGATAAGGAGTCCTTTACTCCCCCTCTGGGGATAAAAAATTTTATAAAGAATATAGTCGAAGATAAATGCCTTAAATTTTCATTATTTCTTAAAAATTTTTTTTTTTTTTTTTGCTTTTTTAAGGGCTTGCAGAGTTCTCCAGGGTTGCTCTGAGTAGTAACTCATCGTGTTCGAAGTCCCTGCTCTTGCAGGTCTGAGCACTACCAGTTGTAATACAGTATTACCAGTACCTACCCTGGAACCCAGGCCCCAGCCTTGGTGACTGATGGCCTCACACAAGGCACTTCTTGGGCAGAGACCTCCCCACACAAAAAAAAACTTGATTTATTATTCTATGAGTGCTTGTATCACTTTTTTCTTCCCAGGTGTTCATTGATTTGCTCAGTGGACCTCTTTTAAGGCTAACTACTAATTTAAAAAAATAAAATTTTACTTTTATATTAAACCTAGAATAGATCACATTAAAATCCATAAAACTTTTTTCTGAGGAGAAAATTACAAATTTTCTTTAGATAACAAAGATGACTTTAATGAATTAATGAAGAGTTATACCATACTCCTAGGGAATATTCAGTATTAACCGGTATTATAAATAATGTCACTTCTCAAATTTTTAATTCAGTACAGTCTTAAAAAGTCTTAACTTTTGGGGCTGGAGGCGTAGCCCAGGAGTGGGTAGGCGTTTGCCACCGCACGTGGCGGCCCATGCCGAGCCGAGGTTTGATATTGGCATCCCATATGGTCCCACAGCACCGCCAGGAGATAATTCCTGAGTGCAGAGCGCCGGGAGGAAACTGGGCATTTGCTGGGTGTGACAAAAAGCAAAAAAAGGAAACAACTTTCTTTAATGGGGATCTGAGTAAATTCAAAGAAACCTAGAAAGAGATGCACTTGATGAACTATAAAAAAGAAACCTACTGTCAAAGTGATGAGTGATTAAGATTATGTAATAGTAGACAAATATTGCAGGGTCCGGATGTGAAAGAACCCGCAGAGACCCACAGAGATGATGATAGATGAGAGGGATTTGTGTTGTTTGGCTGTTCAGAGCCACATTTGGTACATGGAGCTCCTGTCAGTGCTGGGAGCACCTGTGCTCAACCATCTCTGTATCTCTGTAATCTCTCAGCTAATGTCTCTGGCCCACAATGGTATATATCAGAGTGAAATTGACAGAGGAATGGGGGTTGTGAGGGGAAGGATTTTTGTTTCGATAACTCAGGATGGTGGATATTCTTACGGTGCAGAAAAGTATGGAAGTGGCCTTCTTTGTCATGTTATAATACTTTGTATTAGGGGAAAAATCCCGGGACAGAGCAATGGCACAGTAGAGTAGAATCTGCCTTACACAAGGCCAACCTGGGTTTGATCCGGCATCCCATATGGTCCCCACTGCCAGGGAATAATTCCACAGTGGTCTCTTAGAGGGGCCAGGGAGTCACTTCACAGGCATTACTGGTTGTAACCTCAAAACAAAAAAGAAAATCCTTAGTTTAACTGAAATTGTGTGTGTGTGTGTGTGTGTGTGTGTTGTGTGTTTGATATTAGCAATCACTTCGGTGGTGCTCAGAACTTATTTCTGGCTCTACGCCTCAGGGATCATTCCTGGCGAGGGTTCCAGACATGCACAGGATCCAGTCAGGTTAGCCATGGTGGGCCAGTTGCCTACTCACTGCACTATGACTCTGGCTCCCTTTGAAACTTTTTCCAGAGATTGACCTTCAAGGACAAAATATTTTTTAAATCACCAGAAACCATGAATGATAAGAAGTGATTAACAAAAATGTTTTGCTCTATCAAAACTACATGCTTTCATCAAAGTAACCTCAAAACCCATTACACTTATTCAAACCACAGAGGCTAAGGAAGCAAATTCAAATGATCGCGGAACATGAAAAAGCTGTTGTGCAGTAATTTCTAATCAGAATTAGAATTTAAAATCATAATAAAAATGCCACTACTCAAGGATCTTTAAAAGCTATTACAATATGCGTATTGGAAACATCCTCACACCCTGTGAGCCTCCATTCAAACCTGATGGAATGGTTTGAGGATCTTTATCTTATGTTCCTGGAGCAAGCAGGTGCCCTTAGGCCCTACTAGCATGAGACAGGACATATGGAATATTACTGGTGCCTCCCTTCGAGGTGTCGATGATGAATGGGAAGAGCGGTGGTGATACGTGATACAGAAAACATCTCACCACATAACAAGCACTGGCAAAGATGTGAAGCCACAGAACTCTTTTTCAAGACAAATGCCCTACTAGTTTGTGTGCTATCACTTTGGCCCCTTTCTTTGTTCATTTCTTAAGAGTTTTTATTTGATACAAAAGATTGAGTTAGATTCATATTTTATCTCTTTGGTAATGTTCTGGTTTAATGGGATGCACATAATTATAGATTAAGACCCAGAGCAGTGAATCCGACAAGGTAGGGGCGTTTGGCTAAATCACTGCCAGCCCTGATTCGATTCCTACTTAAATCCATATGGCGGAAGGTCCCCAAGCACCATAATTCCACAGTGTAGAGCCAGAAATAATCCTGAGTATTTGCTGGGTGTGACCCATAAAAATAAAAAAAGAAAGAAAAAGAAAAGAATTCACAAGATTGTCTTTGTAAGAAATAATAAAAGCAGTCAATTCTAAATTATTACGGAGATTGAAAATGGGCATTTTTTATTGTTCATTCATTGCAAGAAAAGTTGCTTTAGTTATACAGTTTGGCGAAAGTCCAAAATTGGCCGATTCTTCCCTATTTATCCCACAGTTTATAACATTCTTTTATTACTTGGGGGAGGGTGTCATTGCAAACTCATGACATGTGATGGAAATTGTGTATTTATTAAGGGAAGTTTACATAGTTTCATTTTTAATGGTTTCATTTTAACCACTTGGAGAAAAGATGGTTCTTTTCCACATTACCCTTATAATGTTATTTTTTTGCTTTGCTTTATTTTTCCTAAAATACCTCAGAATGTTCTGCATTGCTTTTTAAAGAAAGGGGAGAGAGGTAGGATTGTTTGTTTGTTTGTTGTTGTTTTCTTTGGATTTTTCCAGCGGTGGCTGGGGTTGCTTTGCACTCACTCCCTGGCAGTACTTGAGGCGAGTGGCCCAGTGTGGGCATATGGGATGCTGGAGATTGATCTGGGTCCTCCGTGTGCAGGCGAACTACCCTGCGTGCTGTACTATCACTCATTAAGAAGGTAGATTTTGGTAGCTCTTTTTACAGACTCGCGGACCATTTGATGCATAGTGATGGGGTTTAATCTTTCAGGTTATGGTGGTTTCAAAGGGTCTGCATTTTTCCCCCACAGCAGCTATGTAGGCATAGTTTGAAATGGTTTCTCACTTGAAGATATTTGAATATTTAGTTTGTAACAATTCCCCACAGTAAGAAGGAGTTCAAACAAACATAGCATCTGTTTATTTGATGTTCC
Source organism: Cryptotis parvus (assembly GCA_021461705.1). Classification (NCBI taxonomy): domain Eukaryota; kingdom Metazoa; phylum Chordata; class Mammalia; order Eulipotyphla; family Soricidae; genus Cryptotis; species Cryptotis parvus. The sequence continues at coordinate 7,746 of JAJIBD010031347.1, forward strand.
AATAAATTATGAGTGTTGATTTTTAATTTGTTTTTCTTTTAGACTTATCTGCCGAGGAAAATCGTCTACAAATTCCCATAGAAAACTTGCGAAAATAACCAGCGCGGTTTCGGCTTGAGAGTCTCAACAAATATCAGAATTGTATTGGGGAATTCTCTATACCAGAAGCAATTCTAAACCTGGCACTAACATTCTTAAATATTAGGTAAGGATGTTGTTCCTTTTTATTTATTTTTTTGTTTTATTCATTTATGTTTTTATTTACTGTCTGCTGGAACCTTACATATCCTGTGGTTGTCATGAATCACAGCTCTCCCAGCTCTGTGTTGGAAGTCACTCCTAGAGGCTATAGGACCATGAAATAACAAGAGTTTAGACTCAGACACTGCTCACCATCAAAGCATCCGTTCAGCAGGTTGAGTTATTTCCCAGACCTACTTTGTTTAACTATGGATTTTCTTTCCCTTTTTGCGTCTGCAAAAAATCTGCATTATCTGATCATAATTTGGCCTCATCACTGGTTTTTTGTGGCTGGAATGATCGTCCAGCAGAGTAGGACATTTGCTCCATGGCAGACTCAGGATTCGATCCCCGGCATCCCAGATGGTCCCTGAGTACTACCAAGGAGTAGTCATAGAGACAGAGAGAGGAGTTGTCCCACCAAAACATTTCCGGAGTGTGACTCAAGGATAGAAAGAAGCAAACACCTCAAAATGGAACTGCAGTATATGGGTTTAGACTATAATTGTAAAGTGTTTTCTGGGGCCAGAAAAGCGATACCCAGCTTAGCCCAGGTGGGGCGTTTGCCTTCAGCGACTGGCCTAATGCCAAAGCCGGGTTCGATCCCATCCCATATGGTCACCTGAGCACCGCCAAGGGAATGGCCCTGAGAGTGCAGAGCCAGGGTAACCTAATGCGTCGCCAGGTGTGAACTTTCCTTTAAAAAAGCAAAAAAAAAAATTTTCTATATCACTCTAGTTTCTTCACATTTGTCTTTGTCTTCTGGTAATTAGCAAAATTCTAAGATCGTTCACCTAGTATGAAAGCAGCAGTAGTTCTCCATGTTCAAATAAACTTCATTAAGGAGAATTAAATTTGAAATTATGCTTTCTATTTTTAATCACTACTGATTAGATATTTTAGATTATTGAATTTTTTAAATTAATTATTCTTAATCAGGGCGTTCCCTACTTCTGTTGATTGTTTCAGCACTGGCCAGGACACGGGAGTGGGGCTTCTGAACCCTTATGTCTGTGTGTAAAGCATGTCCAGGCCCTATTGAACTGTTTTCGATCTAGGTAAGCAGTTTGGATCTCTTTTTTGTTTATTTACCGGGGCATCGGAGCATGCGGGTGCGGCTCCCGATTCTGCTCAGAGATCAGCTCCAGCTATACAGTGCTGAAAGTTGAACATAAGGTTCTTTCCACCCCACATATTCTTTTATTACTATTATTATTGTTATTATTACTGTGAAGCTTGTTATTGTTACTTACAAAGGATTTGTTTCACAGTGGAGGGTTGGAAACAGATGTTGTGGTATTTCAGCACCAGTACCACCGCCATTGTGCCTTTCCACCACTGGGGTCCCAGTTTACACCTACACCCCCCCCAAAGCCTAACTCCGTTAGCGGGCACTAATTTTACTTTGACTTTTCGCAACTATTCTAGTATGCTTTTATCTCCTTAATGTTGGTGTGTCACTGTTGTGAGCACACTACATGCTCCAGGAACTCAAAATCTTTGTTGGGTGATAGAGATGGAGTTAAATTTTTTTAACTGTGTTACTGGCTTTGCTGGGGAGTAGAGAGTGAGCTGCCTGGCCCCTTTGCGTAGTACAAGTTGGGCCCGTCCTGAATCTGTGAAGCCTTGATTTTAGTCACCAAACCCATGTACCAAGGTTTTTCCTTTTAATATATAAACTTACTTTAAGCATAAGCAAGATATCAGATAGCATAGTTCTTCAAATTATAGGTACATTTGATTAGCAAATGAAGAAACAAGCGACATAACAGACATACCTGAAAAGAATTGTATTTCTAAGAGAAATACTCCACATCATGCCAGGATTTTTAGTCAGTTTAAGTTTGGGTGGAGCTCGTCCCGCGAGTGAAATCTTAAATATGAACATGGCAGCAGTGATAGTGGGAGTTAAGAAAGATTTTGGCTATGGGCTCTGCTGGGATGGGCCAGACCAAGCCCATCCTCTCAGTACCCCAGGTGACTCAGCCTAAGTGAGTTCAGAAAGGCATCTTCAAAATGCATATGCGAGAGGCGGGAGGCGATAGCCGCCCGGGTAAAGCGTTGGCGTTACCTTACGCTGTGGCCAGCCTCTACCGGCCGATTCGATACCGGCATCCCTTATGGTCCCCCGAACTTCACTCAGAGAGTAATTCCCTGAGATTACACAACCCAGGAAGTAGCCCACAGGCACTGCTGGGTGTGACAAAAACAGCAAAAAAAAAAAAAAATCTGCATATGCGAGGTCTACGGATCTTGACTGATGGATGAGATTGCTTGGATCTAGGAGATGGTTCATGCGTTATGACTGCCAGTTTTAGGAAGAATCAGTTGGGGAGGAGTCGGTAACTCCGCTAAAAGCCCTGAATGGCCCTGATCCATAAGGATAACCATACCTGAGTTTTTTCAAGCCCAGATTTTAATTTTGGATGGAGTTTTTGCCTTGGAACCGGTGAGTCATTCATGAACATGGTAGTGATAGTGGAAATTCAATGAAAGAAGAGCTGGAAGGTTCGGTTTGCTTGGGACTCTGCTGGAGGATATAGGCCAGACCCGAAGCCATCTCTCTGGGTACTTTTTATGACTCAGCCAAGCGGACTTGCGGGAGCATCTCTCCTCCTTGGTAATCTTATTTTTTTCTTTTGGGTCACAGCTGTAATCTCAGGGGGTTACTCCTGGCTGTGCGCCAAATTACTCCTTACGGGGCTTGGGGAGCATATGGAATGTTTAATGGGAAGCGAACCGGGCCGCGCAGCCACAAGCAAACACCCTACCCGCCTCTTCTATCACTCCAGGCCCTTGTGGAGTAACTTTTGAGAGTCTCAGATCATAGCTGTTGAATAGAATTACTTGGCACCTGAGATGGTTCATGGGTTGTCTGCCAGCTTTCATTGGGGTGGTGGAAAAGAAGAGTATCCGACTCCTGAAAGTCTAATTTTCGATCCACAAAACCGCATACCTGAGTTTTCAATATCTTAATTTTGGAATAAAGCTTCCACATCCAAGCAGTGGAGTCTGATCTTGGTGTGAAGATTTTTCTCCTCCATATTCTTTCTTTCCTGTTTTTAGTTTCTTGTTTTTATTTTTTCATCTTTGGGCTATGCTTAAGACTTAATCAACTAGAACTTTTTTCTTTTGGTTTTGGGCCCTTACAGTGGTGTTCAGGGTTTATTCTTAGCTCTTTGCTGAGGAATCACTCCTGTTAGGGCACAGAGAACCTGCTGTAGGTGCACCCTGAAGGGATCAGTCCTGGCGGCTGTGTGCATGGCCAGTACCCTACTCCCTTATATTCTCTGGCCTGTAACTCTTCATTGGAAAGAAGATAGTGTGCTGAAAGCTCTAGTTGGATTTTTTCTTTTTGGAGTACCATCCAGTGATGCTCAGAAGTTACTCCTAGCTCTACACTCAGGGGAGTACTCCTGGCGGTTGGCAAGGGAACCATATGGGATGCTAGGGATCGAACCCTGGCTAATACATTACAGGAAAACACCTACCTACTGGACTGTTGCTCCGGCCTAAGTTGAATTTTTGTATTTTGTCTCGTATGGGGTTCCCCAAGAGCATCGTGGGGGTAATCCTTGGAGCTTTGGAGGCGGCTGGAGTAGTTGCTGAACATGCCTAGAGACCATACTCAGGACCATAAAGCACCAGGAGTTGCCCTGGGTTATAATCTTTGAGCTGTCTTCTCTAGCCACACCTCAGTATCTATTTTTTTCATGTATGTATTTTACTTTATTATTTGTTTGTTTTTGCTTTTGGGTCACATCACAGCAATGCTCAGGAGTTACTCCTGGTTCTACCGCACCAAGGAATTATGTCTGGTGGTGCTTGAGAGGGGACTACCTGGGATCACCAGGATCGAACCCCGGAGTCCAACTTTGATGTGCAGAGCAAATGCCCTACTACTGTGCTATCGCTCCAGCCCCTGGTTTTTTACTTTAATAAAATAATATGTTGTGTTTTCATTACTGTATCACTGTCTTCCATACATCATTGATTTGCTCGAGCAGGCACCACAGGTAACATCTCAATACATCCTGTCACATGCGAATAGCCAAGGGCATCACACTTACTTAGGAACATAAAGAGCCTCCAGAGCATTCCATCAATCATGGGAATAAGGAATTCACTATAAATTCTGTTACTAGTATTTGACATATCCAAATAATCGACACACAGGTAGCTTGCTGGGCTCTGCGATGCGGTTTCATATTCAGTATTCATGGGGTTTTTTTTTTTTTTTGTACTCAGGAGTTCTATAAAATAGGAAGAGATACTTTTTTAAAATTCTCAGCTCTTAGAGATATAGATGTAGCATCTGGAATGCAGACAAATCCGTTACTTTACGCGCGTAGGTGAAAGTCACCCGGAGGCAAAGAGGTAGAACTATTCAGCTGCTTGTTCCTTGAATGACTGTTTGCTTTCTTTACTGTGTGGGAACATGAAAAATGGTAAGTTTCTTCTCGAATGGTGCTCCTGACACTTTTTTTATACTTATCCGTTTGGTGCAGACCAGCTATCCAACATTGCCAATACACTTGTAATTTACCATTAAAGAAAGTGTTAATTGCTAGCAATAACAAATTAGTACTTCAAGAAGAATTGGTCATCATCAGACATTTAACAGAACTTGTAAGTTAATGTTTTATTATTTGTTTTCCCAGTGCATATCATACCTTTATATATTGAGCCCCCATGAATCTGCATATATATTTATTTCCATTTAATGATAATGATCTTGAGTGATTAAACACAGATTTAAAAAACAAAGTACAATCTAATTGCCTCCATGATAACAAAGAGGCTTACTAAAAAACTTAGGTTCTGCCAATGATAGGTTATTTCTGTATTATTAAACATCTAATATATAAGTATATTAAAAAGTGTATTTAATTTTTATATTAAATTGGCATTAATAGCATCAAGTATTCTGATTTTTAGTTATATCATACAGTGAGTGTGTACTACCAAGGTCATAATTGCTTTTTTCTCTTACATACTATCTTTAGAACCTGCCTTACTCTATGCTTAATGTTTTCTAGGAAGCTTAATGTTTGTCTATCACTCCTTGTTACTCTTGAGTTACTTGTCACTGAGGCTTGTAGAATAAGTTTTAAACTATCACTGTGACATTCTGAGAGTCTCATATAGCTGAAGAAAATAACATTGTTAACTTGTCCATAATCGAATTCAATTTGAAACCAGTCTACCTTAACCCACAAGAAAATAGCAAGGAAAAAGAAAATAGAAAAGTCCATTTTCTATTTGTGAAATGGTGAAAAGAATTATAATCATTGAGATCTGGGAGCTATAGTTTTATACCAATTTCTCAAAGCTGGGCATTGTAAGCAGATTGATTGACCGTTTAATACCCCTTTCCGTGTATTATGAATATAAGGTCTTGAAAAGCAAAATTCACAGGTGTCTAAATCAGGCATAGATTTAGATTTCTATTTCAGAATATGAGTTAATAACAATTTGTATTTGTGATTCAGATTCCCACAATTTTTCACTTTGTTTCTACTTATTGAATCTAAAATGCTTTAAGATATGAGTGTCTTCTTACTCAGGCTGAAAGTTCATAAAGACTGGAGTGCTCCAAAATTGGACCCTACCCTGCATAGCTTAAAAAGCATCACCACATCAGGCGTCCGGCCTAGGAGACTGAGTATCCCAGGAAATGGCCTCGGCGGGCATGGCTTAGCGACCCTTCCCTCAGTTTATAATTTGGGAAAGAAAAAACAATTGGCTGAAGTTGTTTTTTTGTTTTCTACCCATATTCTATTACTCTCACAGAGCATTGCTATTAGACTCCTGATTCTATCAGACAATTTTATTACAACATCTGATTTTCCCCTTCATATTTTTTTAAAGTGGATAAACACTATAGTCAGCAGGAAATGATTAAGCGCCAACAGCTTCTGCTCCAGTTTTCCTGTTCTTTCAACTTTTCTTAGAACTCTTTTAACTTTTGATGGTTGGAACATTCAGAATTGAGTTTAAATCTATCAGTCACTTATTAGTCAAAAGCAAAAGCCATCATTTCTCTAAATATTAATTTATATTAGAAGAATTTTAGAGTATTTGACATCTTGAGAGATTTTTTAATTTGAGCCTTGGACACCATGCTTGGCTTTTTGAGTGGTTAGAGGTTCCTGTCTCTACTCCCAGGAGTGATCACATGAGGAAACATGTTGATACCTGGGTTTCAACAAGAACTGGGGCGTACTGCAGGTGAGAGAAAAAGCACAGCCCCACCACTCTCTGTCACAGCCTTAGGGCTTTTTATTGTAGCCTACTTTGCTACACATGAGTTTAAACCTTGTTCTGAGTGTGTCTCAGAATGAATGAAATTCTAAATTTTTCTCAATCTTGAAACCCCTATAAAGTCTCTATGCATAACCATTGGAGCCATCCTGTAAGATACTGAAGAGGAGCCTGAAACGCATGTATTAACAACATCAATTAAGACTACTGGGGCATTTTTTGAGAGCCTTGAATTCTTATTCATTATTTTTCCACCCTCACATTCAGTTTGATAAAATAATTTGACTCAGCTGTTACAATTTGTTGATGCTGTGTGTGTGTGTGTGGGGAGGTTAACTCCTGAGATGCGAGACCTGTGGCTGTGTAAGGTAATGCACCCCTTACATAGTTACACCACCCTAAGTACATTCATCAACTATTTTGGAAAGCTGAACTAGTATTTAAAAATACAATTTTCCTTCTGGGGACCAGAATGATAGCACAGCAAGTAGAGGTGTTTGCCTTGGCGCAGCCAGCCTAAGGGTTTGATCCATGTGATCCCTGAGCACTGCCAGGAGAATTCCCTGAGTGCAGAAAGCCAGGGTAACCCCTGAGAATGGCCCAGTGTTGCCAGAAAAAGGAAGAAAGAAGAAAGAATTCCTTCAATGGGGAGTGGGGGGTTGGGAATAAAGTGGTGTTCTGGAAGTGAGTTCCTCCCAGAACCAGTGCCCCTAAGATACAGCACTGCTCTGGCCAGTGGTGCAGGATTACCTGGAGCCACTCTGGCTGGGCTCTGAGGATCGTGAAGAGCCAAAGGAATAGGCGTGCGTCTGGTGCTTGTAGACAGAATTTTATGCTGTGTGTTACCTCTCGACTCTTCAAATAATTTTACCATGACTATTTATTATTTTCTTTCTTTCTTTTTTTTTTTCTTTTTGGTCACGGCAATACTCTAGAGTTACTCCTGGCTCTGTGCTCAGGCATTACTCCTGGCGTGCTTGGGGACCCTTGGATGCGGGGAGTGAACCTAGATTGACCGTGTCTACGAGAATAATCACCCTCCCCACTGTCACCACTATCGCTCCTGATCCCTCATTTATTTTTTTCAGTTTCATTGTCTAAATAACTCTTTTTAAACTTCCATTTCACGTTTCACCAGCATTTTTATTTGATCAGACATCCTGACATATCTTGTCTTCATCATATAGCTCATTTTTAAATTTGGCTATGGTGCAAAGTGTGTAGCTCCATATAAATGCACATAATTAAAAACACCAATAGTTTTTAAATTCAAACGTAAAAGCAGTAAATATTAGTTCAAAACCAAAAAAAAAAAAAATTTTTTGCAACCAGGAGAGACAATAGGATGATTTTGTGTGACTCTATAGCTATGTTAAAAGCCAGGAGGTTTGTAATAATAATACAGTGCCTTTACTTTCTGTCTTTCTGAAATGGGATGTGAGCTGCAATGAAATTCAACTACTTTTTCCATCCCAAATTAAAAGTAGTTTGGGCCTTGAGAGACTTTAACATCAGAAGAATCATTTGATGCGTTTACCTGAAGGTAAGAGATTTTGAGGTAACAGTTTAGTTTATCTTTCCAACTGATAAAGCTGATAACTCCAGGCAGTGTCAGTGTAAGATGTTCGGTAAGCATAGTTACTTCAAGGGTGTACGGCGTTTTTGTTCTCTCAGACAAAGCCTTTAGTGCACATAGAGAAACATTACAGTAGTTAGCATTAACCCACTCTACTCAGGCTTACTATAGCTAATCTTGACTTAGTAGAGTAATAATAATGCTGATCTGTGAAATCCACATAATGAAAGCTTTGGGGTTTTGGTGAAAATGAAAACTCTTTCAGAAATATTTTACAATCCCAAACTCACCTTATAATTTTTTTTGCTTTTTGGAGTCACCAGCGGCGGCTCAGGGGGTTTCTCCTAGCTCTAACCTCAGGGAGTGCTCCTAGTAGTGCTTGGGGACCATATGGGATACGGGGGATCGAACCACTGGGCGAGGCTGGGCGACCGCGTGCAAGGCAAGCGCCTACCCACTGGGCTAATAGAAGCTCCGACCCCTAAAACTCATATAATTTCCTGTATTTTACTTTGAACTCATTACAAACTGGCAAGAGTCACAAAAGTTTCAAATGGTTTTCTATCCAGTTATCTTACTTATATTCAATTAAACTAAAATAATAGGAAGGGTTTTACAACAGATTGTGCAAGTTAGGGAAGCTTGTGTGAATAACTGATGTATACATATTGCAATTTTGAGTTTAAATATTTTGTTTAGTTTAATTATTCTTTTAATTTTTATCCAAATGATACATGAAAGCAATGTAAGAAGTTTAAAAATGAATATATTGCTATAAAATATATAAATTTTTCTCCTATCCTCACTGCACCCACACTCGACCCTAGCGGTGGTCAGGGAGTATGTACCTTCATCCGCTGCAGAGATTAGCACATATTTTTAAGCGATAGGCTTGTACAACCATACTGTACTTAATCAATATTACTGTATTGAAGATTTATTGGCTCCTGACACTTGGGTCCAGTTTACCCATACAGTAAAACAAGGTCTTAGCTTCCTTGCACTGCCCTTCGTCCTTCTACTCCTCCCATCCTCCTATTAGTTTTTCTCACAACTTTTATTAAGTTAATCAGTCCTACTAATATTTCTATAAATTTTCCTCTATTCAATTCAAGTAAATTACTCACACAGTTTCATTTTCTTTAGCTTATGATTGCATCTTGTTTTTTATTCTTTTTTGAGATTCTTTTTATTTCTCTTTAAATTTGCTTTTTCATTTATGTACCAGTATAGTTGATTTAACCTTTTTGCATTTCTGAAACAGGCCTTATCCTTCAGACCAGTCAGATTTGTCTTGGTTTTTGGTTTAGTGGTTTAGTGCTAGAACACTGCGTGGTACACTAGAGCTACTCCTGGCTCACTTGGTACAAATCAGAAAAGCGTGGGCCTTCTTGAGGCATTAAAATGTGCCCAGCCCCTTGAGCTATTATTGCTCTCATCAACCAGTCCCAGATTTTCCACCATCGCACCACTTGCTTTTTTGTTGACACCTAGCGATGCTCAGAAGTTATACCTGGCTCTTCCTCAGGAATTACTCCTGGCTTTGTGCTCACGGGGACCCTATGGGATACGAGTTGAACCAAGGAGGCCGTGAGCCGAGCCAGGCGTGCCCACCAGCTGTGCTATCGCTCCGGACCTCCCTCATTTCTTTTCCTCCTTTTCAAAGCTGGCTGATGGTTTCTATTATTGCTCTGTTATTTGCCCAGCTTTCTTTTAAATCACTCTTCCTATTTCTGAGTCCTTTTTCAACTTTCTCCCTTTCTTTCCTTTTTTTTTTTGGACTTAAGTTATTTAACTGAGAAAGCAATTATTTACACATGTTCCTCTTTACCATTGTTTCTTTATGAAGGACAAATCTGATGGTTTCTGCGAGCTATATTATGGGAAAAACAGTTTTTAAGTATTCTATGCTGAAGATTTTTAGAAGCATCAAAAGATTTTTAAATAAAGATTTTCTAAGATTTCACTGTGCCTTTGAAAGTTGAACATTTGATGACTGCCTGATTCCTTTGTGATCAGTTCTTCCTGGAAAAGATTTTTAGGTCTTCTGCTACCCAGAACATGATGATATATCTATGAGTAGCAGGGTTATTATTTTTGTTTCATTCTCTTTACTTTCTGGCTCCCTTTCTTCATTGTAGTTGTAGATGTTGTATTGACCAGAATGCACACACACCCTAGCTATAATATGGTCAGAAGTACTTATAGTTTAGGGATCACAAGTAGCAGACTGGCAGGTACAGGAGAAGCTACTGGGAGTAAGACATGCTGCAGAAGCCTCAGTTTACCCTCACACCTGTTGCTCCAGAAAGCAGTCCTGTTTTGGGCCCACTGACCCCATCATACCTTTACTGTTTTTATTTTTGGGTCCTCCTAGCAATGCTCAGGGGTTTCTCCTGGCGCTCTACTACTCGGAATCACTCACAGCGGTGCTGGGAACCATATGGGATGAAGTTGAGACCGGGGCAGGCATGGGCCAGCTGCGATGCAGAGCAAACACCCTACCCACTGGACCGCTCCCAGTCCCCCATCATACATTTTAACCTCCTGAATTTAACTGACTTTTCTGATAAATCAGGAGTTAAAATTGTCCATCTGCTAGAATTCTGCTCAGAGCTTAGTCTAGCACAGGGGAGGCTAAAATATGGAAAATACCTAATAAATGCAAAATAGTCAGACAAGGATCTATTAGATCCTTACATCCCTATAACTAATGTTGTCAGAGAGTCCCCAATTTTCATATTAAAGGATGGTGATCTACCAAAGAAAGTGATCTTATCTTTTGCTTCCCTGCATTCCTTGTGTATCAAAGACCAAGTTTTCCTATAAAAACCCACAAAGAGCCATGATTAACCAGTCCTACACACCTAAGTTTCTCCTGCTTGGGGGTTCCTTTCACTTTCCTCTTTTGCGCCACCAATAAGCGTTTCTGCTTTCCAACTCTTGAGTCTGAGCAATTTATATTACTCTATATTTTTATTCTTGCAATATCAGTGAAGGGAACACAGGAATAGTGAAAAGAACAGGGATCTCTCTTTGCCACTACTTTCTGCCTCACCTCATCAAGAGCATATATGGTGCGCTTGTGGGTATCTAAAATTGAAGACTCATGACCTTGTACTTACATGCAGGCTCACCTCTCTGAAATCCCTACACTATTTCTCCTATTCTTTCTTGTGTTTTAATTAATATACTGAGTACTTGTTGAACTGTTTTGAAACTTTGCTTAAGGACCTATCCTTCATACTGCATAAAGTATAATATTTTCCACACGGTAATTTTTTCTGTTGCATTTTCTCTGGTTTCGTGAGAAATTTTCCTGAGTGTGGATTGAATCTTTTATTTGACCCCCATGATTTTTTAATTTTCCTGTTCATGTGTTGTTTTGTCCAAAGTGGTTAATAATTTCAGCTATTAAGTTTTTTTCTTTTTTGGAGTCACACCAGTGAAATTCTTAGGGGTTGCCTCACAGCTCTGCACTCAGGAATTACTCTGAGGTGGGGTTGGAGACCATCTGGGATACTGGGTTTCGAACTTAGATCTGCAGCGTTCAAGGCAAATGTCCCTCTCTCTGGCCACTGTAGCTCCAACCTCTCCACTTTTTCTGTGATACTAGGCCTTTAGCTACGAGATGTTTGTAAGTCAGAGTTTGCTTGTTGTTCGATTTTTTCATTTGACAACAACTAGATTTCATTTTACCTAATACTGGATCAGTTCATCACTAGGAAAGAAATAAGAGAGAAAAAATGACCTATATGTTTCTACTCTGTTTAGTGGAAAGTCATGAAGATTATCCCTAAAATTTTTTAAATATAAATCATAGGGCTGAAGAGATAAAACAAAAAGGTTTTTCCTTATTCTTAGCCATTCCTGGTTGTCCTGCTGCACATAGTCCTCCTACAAGCACCTCAAGAATGATCCTTGAGCTGGGGAATAGCGGTAAGCTGAAGTACCACTGGGTATTACTAAAACAAAATAATAAAATGCCTTTATTTGTTTCTATTTGTCCACATGCAGACTAGCAGAATTGCCTTTGATACAGTTAGACTTTTCCTGCAATAAGCAAATTTACAACAATCCCTGTTTTATTTTTACCGTAACCCTCAGACACCTGCAGATGATCCACCTTGAATAATAACCACTGCAGTCCACCTCTCATTAAAGTAAGCCCCCCCTAGGATGCAGTTTTACATTTCTTTTATTTCTTTTCTTGAACTTTTTTAATTTACTTTTATATTTAAAATTTTCTTTTTTATATGTTTATTTTCATAAGTAAGAAGGATTCTTCTCTAATTTTTTTCCTAATGAAATTTTAAAGTGTCAGAAAAGACAGTGTAGGAAATAAGAGCAATTTCCTTGACTACTGCCAACCTAGTTCAGGAAGGCCCTGAGCTGCTTCAGAAATGATTCCTGAGCATAAAGCCCTAGGCACCATTAAGGTGTGAGTCAAGCACCCCTTTTTTTGTTTTGAGTTTCTTTTCTTTATTTCTTTACAAATCTAAAAAGAAGTCTCAATCTGCCTCTAAATAGTAGACACAGAAAAACTCCAGTTTTTCAAAATTAAAGAGTATCAATGCAGGTTTTACTTTTTTTTAATTTTTTGGGGTATCCTGGCACAGTGCTCAGGGGTTATTCACAGTTCTACACTCAGGATTTACTCTCAGCAGTGCTCAAGGGGACTATATAAGGATGCCGGAGTGAACCCAGGTAGACCACGTGCGGGAGCAAAATGCCTGCTGTCGTTCTGGCCGCCCACCTTTTTTAACCTTTTTGTTTTCTAAATCATGGAAATTTGTCATGATCAGTTTGAGTAAAATGACCCCAATCAGCGAATAAACTGAAACTGTTGGAGTTATATAGGCCTTGTGGCAAGAGTATAAACATTGGCCACAATCTAAATTTTACTAAGCCATGGATTAAAAGGCATATAAGCTTTTGTATTTTTAAAATTTTATTGTGCTACCATAAAGGATATATATAATTCCCTGTTCATGATTGGGTTTCAGTTAGCCACAGTCTTCACTAGAACCATCCTTCCACCACTGCACATTTCCAGTGTCCTTACGATTCCCCCTCCCCCACCAGCCTGTCTCTGTAACGGGGACTTTCACACCTTTCCTCTCTCTCTCTCTCTCTCTCTCTCTCTCTCTCTCCCTCTCCCTCTCTCTCTCTCTTTTCTCTCTCCCCCTCGCCCCTCCGTCCTTTCTCTCCCTCTCTCCTTCTCCCACCCCGCATTTGTGGCTTGCAACACATATATTGAGGGTTGTCCATATATGTCTCCTTTTTACATTCAATGCACTCAGTTCTAAATGTGATTGTTACTCTGCATTTTTCCAATAATTACTATTTTACTGGTCCCTTCTCTGTCTTACTTAACCTCTGGCTCCCACATACTTTTAGTAGATTCTTTCCACTGACAAGACTGTAGCTTTTTAGATTTTATAATTTATCAACATCTTCACTTATAAGCTTTTCTGCCATGCCAACTACTCAAAAACTAGGTAACTCATAACTGTAAATGGATGGTATAATCCTGCTTATATTTCAGCTTTAATAGATAACAGATAACCATCTTACTATCTTCTATAGCTATTTAACCACTTTTTTTCCATACCATTCTCTACACCTATTTACATTAAAAATTGTTTTACAAAATTAAAAATGGGATTGAAAACATGAACTGTACGCTGACACATTGAATACCCCTAAGCAAAAGTATCCAAGGCGGGCGATGACCCAAGCCAGGTAGAACATTTGCACATGGCTGCCCTGTGCTGGCTTGATTCGATCCCAAACATCCAGCACTCCTATGATCCCGAGCACCACCAGGAGTAATTCCTGCCGGGAGGTAATTCCTGCCGGGGTAAACTGAAAGCGTCACCCAGTGTTAACAAAGGGCAAAAAAAAAAAGAAAAAAAAAAAAAAGAGGCCGAAATATCCGGTATAATCCACAGGAGAAATATTTTGGAAAAATCCAATTGTGTGCCTCTCTGATCTCATTATATGAGTTTACATGATGTCCATAAGCGGTGTTGGTAATTCTTATGTTGCTGAGTTGTTCACTAATGACTAGAAAGTCGTACTTATATTGCTTTTTTGGGCTCCTATAAGGAAAGCAATAACTATATTTGTGTGAAAGTATTAAAAAGCTAACATGTCTGTGGTACTTGAAGTAGCCGTGTTTCTATGTATATAGTTAATTGCTTGATTGTGAGACACAGATCTTTTTTTCCCAATGAGTAATACTTAGCTGCATTAATATCTTGTTTTATTTAGATATGTATAAAAAGGCAAAATCCATATATTCATCACCTAAATTTATACAAGGCCTTATGAGATTGCTCCAGATCTGCCCAGTTATGATGGGAGACCCTTGGGTTTTGGTTTCTGAGTGTGTATTTTCTGTTTCCAGCCATGTCACAGGGAGATTAAAAGTAGCTCTACCTTTCAGTCTCCTGAGGTGTTTGACTAAAGGAAATAACCTACACTACTATTGTTTTGTAAAAAATTATAGTGAGAGGTATATAATTTTCTATGTTTCAGAAGTGTCATTTTACACCTCTTTAAAGTTGCTTTCTCAGCGTTTTTCCATCTCTAGAGGGCCAGAATTCCTCAACCCCATCTGGTGAGTCCGTCCATCTTCACATTAGCTTCCCCCCCAAACCCTCTTCCCTGCAGCCTTGGTTCTGTGGGTTGTACCCAGAAGTAGCGGTAAAGAACCAGTTTTAATAATCTGTTCTTAGACTGCTTGTATGTTAAGAGTCGATTACATTGATCTGACAAAGTGCAGGGATTGTTTCTGACCTTTAGTACTCTGTTGGAATTTTGGACCAGGTCATTCTTTGTTGTGAGATCTATGCATTGGCCTTAGCAACCCTCCTTCTTGGACCGAGTCCCAGAGGCCCCAGTTAAAAAACCACTAGTCTGAGTGATTTGGAAATCTCCTTCATAGCTGAAGGAAAGCTCGGTCTAAACTTTTGAGCTTAGTTATTTTCCTTATAGAAAGGTAAAGAGGAATTTGGATGAGCGTTTAGTAGCCGGTTCAGGTATTTGATTCTGGGTCCGACAATATCTAGCACATGACTCTTAAGGGTGAACACTGTAGATGGTGATTCCAGCCATCTAAAACAATCTTAAGTAACATAGGGATTTACATTTAAAAAAAGACTTAAAAACAGGTCTAGTTTTTGTTTCTTTTTAGGCCATTTCAATTAGCGCTCAGGGCTTACTCCTGGTGTGGCTGGAGGACTGTATTGGTGTTCGGGTAGAGCTGTGTGCCAGGAACAGAAATACTACCAGCTGTAGAGCCCTAGGCCCTAACAGCTTATGGTATATAACAGTGAAACCAACTGCTTCAGTTGGAGGCCTCGTGGACCCCCTGGGGAGCCTTCTTTTTAGAACCGCCATGTTGTACCAAAGCACAGCCCTGAGGACTAGCCTCTATGTTCAATTTGAAACCCTAATACACATTTTAATGTTCAGCAATCATTCTAAATCGGACATATTGTGGTGCGCAGAAAGTGGCCGGCAGGGGTTGTAGCAAGTGGACTGATGGACGACTTTGATATATAGTGAGGTTATTCCAGATTGTTCATATTTGGAATATTTCTTCTAAAAAATAATTTGATGTTAATATTTTTAGCCATGACAGGACTGAAAGCAAGTGTATGAAAGTCTAGCCGGTGGTGGAAATTGGAGGTCTGGCATGTCACCCTAGAGCTAGTCCTCTGAGTCAGGAGTTTGGCTGGGAGGAGTAGGGGAGTAGGGACACAGAGAGATAATATAATACGTTAGAGAGATACATGCTTGCCTTCACGTAGCAGACACAGGTTTGATCCCTTCACCACATTTAGTCCCCAGCACTGTCAGGAGTTTCCTGAGTGCAGACCCAGGAGGACCCCTGAGCAACATGCGGGTGTGACCCAAAAAAGTTCTTGGGGCCCAGAATTTAAAAAGTAGTTTGCCCTTGTCTTTTTAATAACTAGGTGTTCTAAATTTTCCTTGACTCTTCATCTCTTCTTAGTCTTTAAATCAGTTTTATGTCATGAAGTTTTTCTATGTATTCTTCTGTGAGTGTCTTTAGCGCGCCCTCTTTGCCTTTTAAGGACTTACATTATATTGAGCCCATTCAGAGAGTTCAAGATAATTCTAATTTTGAGACCAGTTTTTTTTTTTTCTATCTGTAACCTTCATCCCTTACACCGTATGAAATTAACATTTTTACAGCTTCTAGGATTAGATCTTAGACTGCCATTGGGGAACCATGTTCTCCCTTTCTTTGTAATTTAAGGTCAAAAAATAAAAGCGAGTTATTGCCCCTTAGGATCATACAGTGTCAGGAGAGAGGAAGTGACTAGGAGTGCTGGAGGCAGTTCGGACACATAGAAGGATGTTAGTATCATTTGTAGATTTGTCACTACAGCTGGTAACTTTTTCTGTTAGTTTTTTTTTTCTTTTGGGTCAGGGTGGCAAATGCTCAGAGGGTATTCCCTGGCTCTACACTCAGGATACTCACCGGTAAGTGCAAAAGTTCCCATATGGGATGCCTAAGATTGAACCTCCAGCCGAGGCAAGGCAAATGCCCTCCTGCTCTGCCTTTATCGCTCCAACCCACTGTTAAACTTTTATAGTCAGGTCTACATTTGCATACATACATAATTGAGTTCTCCTGGCTGTGTTCAGGACTTGTTCCTGACTCAGTGTTCTGGGAACACGCCAATTATGCTGGGGCTCAAAACTAGGCTTGGCCACAAGGCAAAAGCACCTGTACTGTGTAGTCTCAGCAGAGCAGAGGTAAGAATGTTTGTTGTTTGTTTTTTGAGCCACATCTGCCAGTGCTCAGGGCTGACTCCTGGCCTCTGTGCTGAGGCATCACTCCCCTCAATGCTCAGGAGGTCCATATGGTATACTGAGGGATCAAACCTGGCCTGGCCATGGTGGGCGAGCATCATAACCAGCTGTACTATGGCTCTGGCTTCCTAAATAAGGAAAAAGAAATCTAAGTAACGTTTAGTATATAAGTAAATGTAATATATAAAAATATATAAGAAAGAGAAATAAATTTGACGAGCTGGTTTCCAGCAGTGATGTAGTGTGGAGGGAGCAGACTGTAGCGACTAGGCATCTCAAGCCCCTTAGTATTGATGGAGATGGCTCCTCTTTTTTTTTGTTTTTTT
>JAJIBD010031348.1:0-26103 GCA_021461705.1 Cryptotis parvus
TTTTTCTGTTCTCTCTGCAGTTGAACACCCACTTGCAATACATTATTAGATGACTTGTTTTACACTTTTAGGGGACTTCGATGTTTTTGCTCCCAAATTTCTTGAGGCGTTAGAAATTTTCTCCCTTATCCAGTCTTTTCCATGGACTGGTCCTCCTATTCCCTAATTAGCGCTGGATTGGTACAGACTGCAGACACCAACTCAGAACAAAGGGAAAGCAAGAAAATGAGATACATACAGTCAGCTTCCCTGGCTATCCCCAGTGTGTCCCATGACAATGCTGTGTGGAAGGAAATTGTTCTATCAGCGACTGTGTTAGATTCATGAGCCCCCACCACAGCCTTGAATTGGCCTTTGATTGCCATCGCTGATGGGAACTAGAAGAACAGCGCCTGTCGAAATGATTACTTTACTCTCCAATGAATCAGAACAGCCCACACCCAGGGCGGGGGCAGCACATTAAATCAACAGCAGAAATATATCCACTGTACTTTTATATAGATGTATTTAAGGCATATAAATGATTGGGCCAGCCACTTAGTTTTTCAAAGACTATAAAATTAAAAATAGCTAAAGGGTTTCAAAACGATGTCCCTTTTAAAAAAAAAAAATCACGAAGCTATTTTAAGACCATAGTCAAATGTTTAAAGGCACATCTTTTATGGATATTTCAACCACTGTCATCAGGAGGAAAGCCAGCCCCTGCCTTCTGCACTTGGATTGTTTAACACCCAGGCGCTCCCTGATCATGTGTTGTCATTTTCTATTTATTATAAAAATTACTTATCATATTTGCACTTCCTGCCAACTGATTGAAAGAAAGTACAAGTTAAATAAATGTAAAGTGGGAGTTAAATAAAGACAACAAACATATTCCAGCATCCCACTACAATAATATTTTTATGGCAGTCAAATATTCAGAGTAAATAAGAGTGGGCAATCTCTAATTGTTCTATATTAATTAAATATTTTTTATTTAGGCTCTGTAATGTGCAATATTATGTGTAATAAACTTTCAGTTTCACAATGTTCCAGCACCTTACCCACCACCATAGTGCCAGGGCCTCCAATAATGTCTCAAGGTCACCTCCGGCCTCAATTGCTGCCCTTTGTGTGTGTCAATATATTATTATATTTATTATAAAGAATGAGATAGACATATATGAAATTATATATGTAAGTTTATTTGATGTTCCAGCACCCATCCACTCCACCACTGCACATTTTCTACCAGTGTCCCAGATTCCTCTACCCTCCTAACCTGCCTGTATAGCAGGCATTTCTTTCTTCTCTTCCTTCTCCTCTCCTCCTTCTTCTCCTCCTCCTCCCCCTTCCCCTCCTCATCCTACTTTTCCTCACTCCTCCTCCTCCTTCTCTCTTCTCCTCTTCTCCTCCTCTACCTCCTCTTCCTCCTCCCTACTCCTCCTTCTTCTCCTACTCTTCCTCCATTCCACTACTCTTCTTTCTTCTTCTCCTACACTCCTCTTCTCCTCTCTTTCTCTCTCTCTCTCTCTCTCTTCCCCCCATCTCTTACATTGTGGCTTGCCACTTTACAAACCCTCTTAGCAAACTCAGTTCTTCAGGCTGAATCTCAGGGTCTGTTGCCATTAGTCATTTGTTTTCCCTTACTATTATTTTTTTACGGAGTGGAGTTTTGGGTGTTGCCCTTTTTCCTCCACCTCCATGCCAGTTGCCCAGACTCAGCTAATTTTACCAGCGGAAGTGATCCAGACCCATGCGCTTCAGACCCACAGCTGGCTGCTCGGCGGCCCCATGTGGAAGCAACCCACGGAGCGGAGCCTCCCGTAAGGGCTCGGCCATCCTGGCCAGAGTCCAACATTGCTCCAGCTTTGCTCTCATAAGCAAGGGAGGAGCCATGCTAGCCAGACTCGAAGTGGAGTCTTGGGCCCTGCGCCTTTCATCACGCCTCCATGTCAGTTCACCTGGAAGAGAGAGACCCGCACCACCAGACCCACGCATGTCCCTTGGCTCTCGGCCGCACTGGCAGCCCGATATTTATAGGATAGTGAATTTTGCATAAGGTTCTTCCCAATTTCTTCACATTTCTATATAGTAAATTATAGACATGTTTTAACTGATACCAGTAAGCACGCAAAAGAATCCAGGAGCAAACTACACATCATGCAGTTAGTCATTCTCAACATCCAGATATAGTTCCTCAGAGCTCCATCCAGAAAACCACATCTTCCCCATTTAAGTTTCATCAGTAAATGCTCCAGGTTGAGAGCCCTTCTACTAAGACTATACCACCTACGGTAAAGCCTGGCAGCTACCGTGTTTATTTATTTTTGCTAAGACTAGTAACTAATATGGACTCAGTTCCATAACCTGAAGAATTGTTTTTTGGAATGCACCTGTCCTGTAGCAAGTAGATGCCCTTGGGTTGCCCTTGCTTGTAGTAGGACTAATGGAGATGTTACTAGTGCCCTCTCGGCGCAAATCGATAAACAATGGGAAGACAGTGACAGTGATTCTTTACATTCCACATACGAGAGATCACTCTGTATTTCCTCTTTTACCTCTAAGTCATTGTGCTCAGTCTAGTGCCCGCCAGTTCCATCCATGAGACTAATTGCATGAGAATCTTTGATTCTTAAATTTAGAAAGTGATGGATTTCCATTGAGAATATACTGAAACCAAAGTGTTCTCACCAAGAGCCACAGTAATATAATTATAGACTAAAATCTTCCTTGCACTTCACGGAATCATATACTTTGGATTATAGGCCCCCTTCTTGGAGCCTTTATCGAAATCCCTAGATTAAGAATTATCTTCCAAGGTCACAAAGTTGTGACACAGTAGATTACACCAACTCTAAGACATCTCTTGAGTAACTGGAAACTAATAATAAAGTACAGATGTTTACTAATGGTTTGCTTTTTTAGAGAAGTACATACAGTGAAAAGATTTAAGTTTTTCTATAACAGCTTCCCTCACACTGACTACCAAGATCTCACCTCTGCCTATTTCAGTGACATCACCCTCTCAACCCTTTTCTCTCTTTCCTTCATCATCCTCAAAGTTCAGTCATAGGTCCTTTTAAAATTTTTCCATGATTCCTAGCCTAGTGTCCACTAAATTTCTCCTTACCTCAGAGTACTTTTAATTCTCCTGGTAGGCAGGCAAGGTTTGCTCGTTTTTTGGTTTTAGGGTCCAACCCCTGGCAGAATTCAATAAATGCTGCTGAGGATTGAATCAGGGCTACTAAGTAAAGCATGGCATTGATGTAGGCAGGCAGACAGGAGGGGCCCTGCATGGCAGTGAACTGTCGCCTTAGGCTGTCACCTTTTGGAACCAGGAATGAAGACCTGATAGGACCCATTAACCAACAATAGACCCTGAGGAAGCTGGATCCACCTTCTTCTGCACAGCCCTTAGCCCCCCATCAACCTTTGATGGCCCAGCAGAAGATTCCAGAGCATTCCAGCCCAAAAGGGATAAAAGCCCCCTTTGGAAATCAGTTGGGGCTTGCTCCTCCGCCTCTGGAGCAGCCCGCATCTCCCCTCTTGAGATGTGTTACTCTCTCTTCCTTCCTCCTCCTTCCCCGTCCTAAAACCTCCATAATAAAATCTGTTTTACTTCACTGCTCATCGACTCCTGAAAATTCTTTTTTCTGCGAGGAAGACAAGAACCCTGAGGAAACCCTGGGTAAGGCCTAGGACTGACTTTCCTTTCCTGCAAAGAGCAATTCCTCGCTCCAGCCTGAGTCCGTGGCTCCCCGAGAAATCTCGGGTGGTGGGGGATCAACTCCCGTGCCTAGAGATCAAGCAGACATCAGGTGTGGCTTGGCGGCCACCTCGTGGGGCTGGTGGGGCTCAGGCCCACGCCGTGCAGGGGCTCATCGCAGACTTTATCAGTCCTAAGCCTGCCCAGCGGGTCCGGGTGGCAGAGGCGGCTGGGGAGAAAGCGACCATCTCTCTCTCCTTCCGCCTCACATAAGCCACCCAGGTCCACTACCATCAGAATCATCAGGTTTAAATGACACCATAATAATAATCCTTTTCGGATTTGTTTGTTTGAGAAACAGGCTAAAGGAACACCAGTAAATCTATAAGTTTCATCTTCCAAGTGTGACAACTATAATAGGATACCTGCATAGTATAGCGCATTGTTCAACCTCTAGCCAGCAGGTACAGAAAGGTTAAAAACCACTGGTCTACCACTTTTTGCTGGGAACTTCCAGTTCATGGACTTGTATGCAGTACACATGTCAGTTCACAGTCCTTGGGCAAAAAGGTTGGAGAATGCTGGTATAGAGTGACTGAGCCCGCCCCCACAAGGGGGTAAGGACCGTGGGAGATTTTAACTGAGATTGTAGCTGAGGTGGGACAAGTGAGCAACAAGTCAGATCACAGGGAAAGATTTTGCAAGCAAAAGTACAAATGACCTGAGGCTAAAGAGCCTGGTGACTTAGAAGGTCAGAAAGGAGGCTTTTCTGTGCTTCTGATGCATTCTCAAAAAGAAACTTAAATTCATTGTTCTGCTGCCCAGTCTGTTTATAGACCGTGAGCAGTTGTGATAATTCTTGATTTCACTTTCCTGCAATAAGTTAGTGCTGTTGTTTTAGGATCTCCAAAGCGGTACTCGGGTTGAAAATCTTGATGATTTTCTGCTAACTGAACCAGTGGACCGTTGTGAAGGTCTAAGGATGCCACAATGTCAGAACCTGCAGTGCCAGGGATTACACAGTGCCGGGCCTCCCACAGGACTTCAGGCCTCTAGGATCCTCACGGTGGTGCTTAATCAGTCATATGCAAGAAATATGCTTATACCTGTATAACTCTCCGGCCCTTTCTGTGCCATAATGTGTATGTATGTGTGCGTGGCCTGTGTGCCTCTTTGTGTGTGTGTGTGTGTGTGTGTGTGCATATCTGTAAATTCTGAGTTGAGAGATTGAGGTCAATTCAATCTAATTTGAGTTGAATTAACATGGGGTCAGAGAAATTCTATAATTTACTCAAAGTTACCCAGCCTAATAGGTGGCCTTTGTGTCTTCCCCAGTCTACCCCATGTCAGGAATCCAACCAGATTTTCACACATACACTCTAAGTACTCTCAAAGCTCTCCTCCCCCACAAGTCCCTGCTTCTTACAACACACTATTCCACCTCTCTATGGTCTTCCTACCATTTACTAAAGGTCACTTTTCTTAAAAGGTATTCTGGGATCTAGTTTCATAGGCAATTATAGTCCTGAGACATGCCATCATTACATACTTTTACGTTTATGAACTTTAAAAGTCTAGATGAATATTCCCAATGTCTTAGGTTCTTTAGTCAAAGGTGAATTAAAACTCCCCTCCCTCCTACTAAAGAAAACAAACAACACTATCCCTCCTGGCAAGTATTGTGGTTAATAATACTTATATGTTTGAGGTACTTATCAGAATCTATTGGGCTGAACAGTTGGGTCAGATATAAATTTATTTGTCAAGTTGTGAATTTACATGTCAAGGAGGAGCGTGCCTACATTCCTTCATCTCTTGAGCTCATCAGACCCTTTGTTAAATCACTGGGAAAAATATCTGGAAAGCATATAGCCCAAACCAAGATGGAAATGGTCTTTTAATAAAAGAAAGTTTCAAGAAATAAACACATGTAAACCCTTTACTGTTACCTCTGATAAAAATCCAGTTCACAGTCCTTCAGCATCTGAAATCTCTCATCTCTGTAGCATTCTCTCTTATAATTCAGGGTGGGAGAGTGAAGAATCATACCTAGAGCACAATTTGACTTTTTTGTATCAAGAAACCTAAAATTGTATGTAGCATTTGAACCAAAAATTATACTTCAAAGATTTGATCATGAAATCAGAGACACCAGTAAGATTTATAGCAGATTTATATAGTAAGAGAAACATAGCTATTTTTATGTTAGTGAAATATTGAAAATAATCAAAGAAAACTGGAATTTCTGAAATGTGCTCTGTAGAAAACTGGTTTCATAATACCTGCCAAAGACACACACTGTGGGTGTGTGAACTAACTAATGCAATAAATCTGAGGCACTACAATCCCTCTTTTGAAAAACTGGAGCTATTTTTCTTTCTTTCTATCTATCATCTATCTATCTATCTATCTATCTATCTATCTATCTATCTATCTATCTATCTATCTATCTATCTATCTATCATCTATCTATCTATCTATCTATCTATCTATCTATCTATCTATCTATCTATCTATCTATCTATCTATCTATCTATCTATCTATCTATCTATCTACCTATCTGTCTGTCTGTCTGTCTATCCATCTATCTATCTATCTAATCGATCATATGAACCTGTTCAAGGTCCTGGCTTTGATCCTCTGCTCTGCATGGTTCTTAGCGATGCTGGCTGTAGTCTCTATAAATAATAACAGCAAGGAAAAAGACTCAATTAGAGAACTATCAATTTCCCTCATCCCTGTTCACCCATCTCCTTTTTTTCCATTCCTGTTATCTCTAATATTTATCAACTACAACCAATGCTGAAATTAATAGCCTGTGAATATGTAGATATTGTTACTATATATGTTCAGGATAGTTTCCTAGAAGGACATTTGCTGGCTCAGAAAGTAAGTACATATGTCGCTTTGTTAGCATTGCCAAATTGTCCTCAAGTTGTTGTACTAATTTGCATTCCCATCAGCAATGTATGAGAATGCTTGCTTATCATAATCTCGCCAACAGAATGTGTTGTCTACTGGTTAATTGTAGTCAGTCTACTAGGTGAGAAAAGGTATGTAACATGAGTGTTGCTCTAATTTGCATTTCTCTAATAATCCCTGATGGGTTTGAACAACCTTCCCTGTGTTTTATGTCCATAACTTTATGTATGGGGATTTTTTCTTTCAGTTTTCTTTAATGCTTTTGATCCTATATTCACAAGTCATAAATACTTTATGTAGTAAGTAGATTAGCCCTTTGTAGTACAGGTCACACATTTCCCTTAGGTGGGATATTTTGTCATTGACCTTTTAAGATGTTTTTGGGGCCAGAGAGTTAGTACAGCTGACCCAGATTCAATCCTGGCACCCAATATGCCTCCCACCTCCTACCCTTCCTAAATACCCCAAGAGTCCAGGAGTAAGCCTTGGGCACCACATAGTGCGCCCCCTCACCACCACCACCACCAAGGGGCTTCTTTCCCTGCAGATTTTTTTTAATTTTTGCTTTTTGGCCCACACCTAGTAATGCCAGGGGTTACTCCTGCTCTACACTCAGAATTCCTCCCTTGCAGTGTTTGGGGGACCATATGGGATGCCAGGGATCAAACTTGGATCAGTCGCGTGCAAGGCAAATGCCCTACCTGCTGTGCTATTGCTCCGGCCCCCTGCAGATTTTTGAAAAACTTTTTTAGAGTACGCAACAATGTGCAGGGGCTACTCTCTTCACTGAGGCAGACAAAGGCTGGGCCTCCTGATGCAAAGCCAATGCTCAGTGCTTTGAGTTATCTCTCCACACCCACAATTTTTGTATTGGTCTGGTGTTGGAGCCCTAAGTCACGACTACCCCAGAGCCTTTGCATCTTGCCTGGAGCTATCTCCTGCAGGCCACATTGAAGATGGCAGGAAAACACTTTGGATCTGTGACTCTCTATGTGGTGAAATATCCTTACCATGAATTCTATGTTAACTGGTAAAATCTTTCCTCTCATACTCCCACAATCTTCATGAGGCGGGCAACTTACCAGTATCTATCTGGCTGTGTTGGATGCTCTTTTAAATATAACAGCCACAATTAAAGCAGAGAGAAATGCTGTTTGCCTCCTGCCAAGTGAGTGTGGGCTCTCAATAATTCTAAAGGCTAGTACCCAGAACAACCTTAAAGTAAGATAAGGATCTCATGGAAGTCTGAAGAAATATATACCTGGCTGTAGAATATTCATGGTACCATGCATGCCTTTTGTATTAATCCTGAGATACATTTCATCTCATATGCCCTTCCCCTATCTCTACTAAGTTCCTGTAGGAAAGCTGAAGGTGAGATCTTGTTGAGGGCAAATTAGCATTTGAAGGCCTAGGCCAGGTGAGCTTACTAGATTCTTGAATCTGAATGTGATAGAATTGTCCCTGACTAAGACCTGTTATGGGAGCTGAGAGATATAGAAAGAAAGAAAAAGCTGTCTTCTCTCTCTCTCTCTCTCTCTCTCTCTCTCTCTCTCTCTCTCTCTCTCTCTCTCTCTCTCTCTCTCTCTCTCTCTCTCTCTCTCCTCTCTCTCTCTCTCTCTCTCTCTCTCTCTCTCTCTCTCTCTCTCTCTCTCTCTCTCTCCCTAAGCTTGGCTCTCAGCCCTTTTGGATTCTTTTCTACCTGTTTTTTCTGTTTTGGTCGGCTCTCCAGCCCTAGCACTTGATTCATGGTACCTGACCATCTTGGCTGAGGAGTCTAGCAAACACATGGTGTGGGCCCAGCTGGGAGTGGAAGTTTAGGGTTTTTCTGATGTTAGATTGTAATGCCAGAACTTGTGTGAGGAAAAGCCTTTAAGAACTTTCTGGATTTGTGAATCTTTGTCTACCTGCCAGCCGCTAGTCCCTGGGCCTAAGGGAATTCAATCCTGCTCCCCAATATTGTTTGGGAATGTAGTGCTCCACCCAGAAAGCAGTAGGGTGTTCTCCCAACAGTCTGGGTTTTGAACCACACCCAGCTGTACTCAGGGCTTACTCTTGGCTCAGCACTCTGGAATTGAACCTGGGTCAGCTGCATGCAAGGCAGGCACCTTACCCAAGGTACTGTACTCAAGCCCCAGACCCAGAATTTAAGTTGCACTACCACATAGTCTCTGAGTTTTTGCCTCTAAGTTTTGTCTTATAATTTCAAATGAGTACCTGTCTGAGACCTGAAAGACTTAGGTATATAATATTGCAGTTGTTCTAGTATACAATACTGCAGCAAAAAAAAGGCAGAAAAATGGTACTCCTAGGATATTTCTTTTTTTTTTTATTTTTTTATTTTTACAATTACAAAGATATACAATTAAAAAGTTCATATTTGGGTTTTGGTCATACAGTGTAGCAGCACCCATCCCGCCACCAGTGCCCATCTCCCACCACCAACGTCCCGGTTCCCTCCCCTCCCCCCCAGCCCTCCTCCATGGCAGGTTCTTTATTTCTTTTCCATTTCTCTATCTTTCTCTTTTCCTTCCTCTCCAGACTATGGATTACAGAACATACATTAAAGGGTTGTCATGTGTATCCTTTTTGCCTCTATTTAATGCTCAGTTCTAGGTTGGCATTAGTACCCTCACAATTGTTAGCACACTGTTCCATTTTCTGTCTTACCTAGCCTCCTGACACCACACGTTTGTGATAATTTCCACCTTTGACAGGACCTCCTGATCTATGTTTCACTTGACCTTGGATATTGGTATCATAATATGTACCTATATATTTATGTTATGCAGATAAATGCAGTCATTCTGTAACTGTCTCTCTCCTTCTGGCTAATTTCGCTCAACATAATCTTCTCCATGTCCATCCATTTGTAGGCAAATTTTATAACTTCATTTTTCCTAACAGCTGCATAGTATTCCATTGTGTAGATGTACCCAAAGCTTTTATCCAGTCATCTATTTTCGGGCACTCGGGTTGCTTCCAGATTCTGGCTATTGTGAATAATGCTGCTATGAACATAAAAGTAGGGATGGTGTTTCCGCTGCGTATTTTTGGTTTCCCAGAGTAGATTCCCAGGAGTGGTATGGCTGGGTCAAATGGGGAGTTCAATTTCTAGTCTTTGGAGGAATGTCCATATTGTTTTCCAGAAAGGCTGTACCAGCCGGCATTCCCACCAACAATGGATGAGTGTCCCCTTTTCCCCACACCCACGCCAGCACTTGTTGTTCTTGTTCTTTTTGAATATGTGCCAGTCTCTGTGGTGTAAAGTGGTATCTCATTGTTGTTTTGATTTGCATCTCTCTGATGATTAGTGATGATGAGCATTTTTTCATATGTTTTTTGGCCATTCGAATTTCTTCCTTGCTGAAGTTTCTGTTCATTTCTTCTCCCCATTTTTTGATGGGGTTGTTTGTTTTCTTCTTGTAAAAGTTCTACCAGTGCCTGATATATCCTGGATATTAACCCCTTATCAGATGAGTATTGGGTGAATATTCTTTCCCCATTCTGTGGACTGCTTTTTGTATCTTAGTCACTGTTTCTTTTGAGGGTGCAGAAGCTTTTTAGTTTCATGTAGTCCCATATATTTATCTTTTCTTCTAGTTGCTTTGTTAGAGATGTTTCATCTTTGAAGATGCCTTTAGCTTCAATGTCATGGAGGGTTTTTTCCTATATTTTCTTCAATGTACTTTATGGATTCAAGTCTGATATTGAGATCTTTAATCCACTTTGATCTGATTTTTTGTGCATGGTGTTAGACACAGGTCCAAATTCATTTTTTTACATGTCGCTGCCCAGTTTTCCCCAACACCACTTATTGAAGAGGCTTTCCCTTACTCCATTTTAGACTCTTTGCACCTTTATCAAAGATTAAATGATCATGTGTTTGAGGTTGGGTGTCAGGATACTCAATTCTATTCCATAGGTCCACGGGTCTGTTTTTATTCCAATACCATGCTGTTTTTAATTACTACTGCCTTGTAGTACAGTTTGAAGTTGGGTAAGGTGATGCCTCCCATCTTCTTTTTCGAGGTTGCTTTAGCTATAGGATATTTCTGATATTTCTAAACTTGACAGAGAATTAGGAGGTCCAGAAAACACTAGGGCCCTGGATTCAAGTGGATATTGTGCCCTGGTTCACTTTCATCTGTTTTCCTTGTGTATCGTGAGGTGGAGTTGTAGGAACATCACATAAGTGGGCATCAAAAACTGAGGAGCTGCTCCCAGTCATATTATGCCAAGAGGCCAGTGGCTCAATGCTGGGTCGAAAGACAGTGCTTGGGTCTTGCAGTGCCAAGATCACCAGGGTCCAGAACTTGCGGAGAATATGGCTTGAGGACTAAGTGGTGCCAGGATAGAACTTGGACATTTTATGACAGACTATGGTCCTTTCTTCTTGCTATCTCTCTATCTCACTTTCACCTTTTTAGAGGACTTCTTTGGAAAAATATTGAAATGTTAAAATTTGTTTTTCTTATTTGTAAAATGAGATGGTAAAACCATCATCTGTGCTATGAGGATTTGAATTTCTAATTTCAATGCTTGACACTAAGGAGATATTTATTTTCATCATTATTATTATAATCATCATCATTGTACTTACAATCCATCTAATTCTAAGAAAAGATGATTGAAAAAAATTTAAGAGATGTGTTTTAATATTGCCCCCTGCATTATCTCTCCCTCTTTAACTGGAGTAAAGAATCTGAGAGATTTTCACCAAATTCCTCTGCATGTTCATCAAAACTGTTCTCATTTACGTCCTCATACATACTTTATCTTTGAAGGCTATCGTTGTCTCTATTCTTTAATGAACTCAGCAAAGCACTGAGAAGATGAAGGAGTTAACATCCATGAGGCATACTGAGAAAGCAGATAAAAGCATCAAAATTAGTTCCAGAAAGAATCCTAATCAACTCAATTTATTATCACCTTATCTCTCCAAAGTCCTTTCCGGCCTCCAGCCCCAAGTTCAAAGTTTTGTGGTCACTCCCGAAGGAAACATATTCCACAAAAACCAGGAATCATCAGCTGACACTGGTTATTATCAATACCACAGAGGTACTCACTGGAATTTCTGTTGCCAAATGTGCTCTTCTCTAACAGGCAAATGCTTTTCTTTTCCCTGAAATAAAACAGATGCCCACAGGGAAGTCTGATGTCATCTTTGTTTTCTATACCAGTCAAAGCAAATACAACCAAAGGCTATTCCCCTAATCCTTTGGCAGCTGCTTTAAATTATTTGAACATGATGAAGTTCCATTTACCAATAAGTTAGGAGAACCGTGTGTCTGTATAGAGTACAGACATCTTACAAGTCCCCCATAGATGGGAATGGATTTTCTTCCCTGGTTAACTGATGTTTGTTTTTCTCATTGCCTTATCCCCAGGGTAAATTGGGCTTCCTTGTTTTCCCCACCCTTTTGAATTCTTCAGTGTTTCAGGGCATATGCAATTTAGGAAGAAAAAAGCAAAGGAACAAATGAAAGGCAACTATTTGTTTTTTACTATGGTCTGGAATCTATCTTAGTTATTTAGAGACAGATTATTTTGTGCAGATAAAAACCCACAATAAGATATCCCTGATGCCTGAGTATGGTCTACATAAAAAAGACTAGAAGCAAGAGTGCTAGAGAAAAAGGAACCACTCTAAACAGTATAAATGGATATAGACTCTAAGGAAATACAAAGATTCTTCAAAAAGTAAAAACTGAAGTACCTTTTCATCCAGCAATTCTACTCTTAGGTGTCTTTTCAAAGAATGGGGAAAACATTGATATGAAAAAGATGCATGCATAACATATATCCCTTTTTTTTAACTGCAGCTCTTTTTATAACAGCCATGATGTAGAAACAACCCAAGAGCCCAAAGTCAGCTTGATGCATTGTTGCAGGACTCCTTTAGGGCCGCTGCATTAGCACACTAAAGGGCCTAGGTGAGGTGCAGGGAGGG
Source organism: Cryptotis parvus (assembly GCA_021461705.1). Lineage (NCBI taxonomy): Eukaryota > Metazoa > Chordata > Mammalia > Eulipotyphla > Soricidae > Cryptotis > Cryptotis parvus. The sequence continues at coordinate 12,565 of JAJIBD010031348.1, forward strand.
ATTATCTAAGGACATTTAACACTCCCTGCTTTCCATAACAATGGGAGGAAGGTCTGAGTTGCAGGGATATAAACTAGCCAGTTTTCACTCTCGCACGCTTCCTTGGGGGCTGTGGCTCGCTGTGGCGGTTCGCCCCTGCTTGGAAGTTTTTCTTCTCCCTTTCCAAAGCCTTTACACACGTGGTGGTCGCCATCTTGGCCTAACACGTGGCTGGGGTTCTAGCCTGGAATCCTAAGCATCGGGTTTTCCTTTTGCTGATTTGTATGCCTGAACCTGTGATAAGTAAAGCCTTTTAAAACTGCATCGGATTCCTGAGTGTTCATCCATTCCTCGTCGGCCGGAGGTAGAAGGGAACTCGCTTCCCGGCACTGTCGAGGGACCGGCGGAGCCCCCGACAATGCATAGAGAAAATATGGTATACATACTCAATGGAACACTGCTCAACGAGAAGAAAAGATGAATTCTTGCCTTTCATGACAACATGAAAGGAACTTAATATTATGATAATTGACATAAATGAGGAGATAAATTGTTTACTGGATGACTTCATTGCTATGTTGAATATAAAGAAGCAAAGCAATGAAACAGATAAAACCAAGCCAGATTAAAAAACCTGAGACCTGACCAGACCAGAGGTCAGCATTGATTCAACTCTGCATTGGAATCCAAAGGATTCCAATACAAAGTTTATGATGCTTTGGTGGTAGATGTGGCATGCTAACATACATTTGTGAACATGGATCCCAAACCATCAGCAGTTGTGTAAACCAATGTTGTCTAAATACAAATAAAATAAAAAAATGAAAAAATTATTTGAGTGGTCCTTAATTAAGGGGTCCTTTATCACTTGTATCACTTGTCTTCCCGTATTTCCCTATAATATGAAGTAGAGATCTCAAATGTGCTGATTCCCACCAACAACAAGGAAGATTCACTTAAGCCTTAAACCAATCATGTAATAACACAATTATTATTTTTTGTGGGGAGTATCTTCATGATAGTGCATCATTATGCATCATAATTGTCAGTGAAAAGGGGGGGGGGAATACCAACCACTTAGAAACTGGTATGTGGGTGGATTGTCGGGAAGCGCCGCCAGGGTCCCCGACAGTGTCAGGACAGATAAAAACTCACGAGTCGGTGCAGTTCCAAAAATGGCTTTTAATAGTACAAAAGTTCTTCCACAGCAATCCAATATAATGAACAAACTCTAGCTCTGGTCTGAAATTAGACCATACAAAGAGCCTAGGTCTCCCACCAAAGAGAGAGAGGATCTCACCCGAGCTGAGTCCTACCCAGAAGAAGGAGCAAAAGGCCAAAGAGCAAAAGGCCAAAAGCCAAAAGCCAAAAGCCGCAGGAGCCAAAAGCTAAAGGCTGAGGAACCAAAGGCAAAGGTGAAGGGGCCTCAAGTCAGCCCCTTATATACACCAAAGTAATCCAATCGGGAGGGGCATGTCAACAAAGAACTCTAAACAGAGTGTAGTGCCACACCGTATTGCAGGTATAAACAAAGGTTATGCCAAGGACTAAGGAGATTATGTCTTATGTAAAACACTGGAGAGAGAGTAATACATCTTAACTTCACGAGCTTCATGTAATCTAGATGGTACCCACAAAGACCTTCTGCACCAGGGTGATTCTGAGTATCTTGTTCTCATGCACTGAAAGGGTCACTCTCGCCTGCTTAGAAAATTAGTGTGATCCTTCCTATAGTCTTCCTATAGTCTCAGCGTAGCCAGGGTGGTAGTCTCCTGGTAAATTCTAACTGTCCCACGCTGGGTGCAGTGGGTATAAAGAGGAGCTGTGCCCAATCTAGAAAACAGAAGTCTTAGTAGATGTATAAGTCAGAAGTTATTCAATCAAGGTGACTTCTGCAACTGCCACACCCTCTAGCAGTGTTTACATAGAAGAGATCTCATTAGAATGAACCTTGGCTTAAATAAGATTAAGCTGGGAGTGAGCAAAACAACAAAACTCCCAGATTAGCTAAACATGTCCTCCAACAGTGGATGATTCGCAGATGGAGAGAGTTCCTACAGGAAAGAAAGTCACTTCACAAGAGTGACTGTCTCAATGGCTTTTTACACCAAAACCCAGTCAGAAACATAAATGTGGAGTCTGCAAGGTCTCTCAGATGGGCCTATTTCAGTTCCTAACTCAGAATGCCATTGCTATGTGCTAATTGGCCCCTCCTTCCCACCAGCCATCATCATGATATCAGTACATAGAACAATCTGCAATGGTATTCAGAAAATTTGGTCACTTTTTGATGTCATAAAAATGGAAGGGTAATACTCCCATTTATTCAGGTCTATTGTACATACAACAACAACAACAACAACAACAAGGAATACTTGCTTTTGTCTAAAGTTCCTTGCACAGCGAGATGGTGGTGGCACAGCAGCATGCACCAGGCTGGCAGAGAGGGATGGCAGCTCCCAGTGCTCTGAACAACCAACGGGGTCATAAAATTTCTGCGTGACTGAACATGGGGTGCCCTTGCATATTTTGTCTCAGGAAGAGTGTCATTAAACAAAACCGGCCAGTTTCCTCCTGTGGAACACCGACTCGTGAGGGTGGTGGTAGCACAGCTGTCAGGTTGGAGCTGCCAAAACTCATAGTGCTATGGGCAGTGGCAGAATTTTAACATGTCTGAATGTTAAAACTCTGTAGTTTGACTCTTCAGGTCAAACCGACATGACTCGGTTTGACTCTTTGGGTCAAAACAACATTGCATGGATTGCGGAGTTGAGGGGGCACCCTAGGTTTCTACCATGTGACTCAGTGAATTGCCTCCAGCAGGGTGGCCTGGACTTATGACTGCAGCCCGCCCCCAGATTGCCTGAGACACAAATGCTAGCAGTCCTAGTCCTGGTCCTGGTCTTGAGTCCCTACCAGGGCTGCTGTTGCCATTGTAGTGGGGCTCATGGTACAGTGTTGCTGGCAGGTCAACCTAGAACCACAGGGCAAGCACATCAGCAGCTTGATGGTGCCCTAAGGGGCGGGGTGGTGAAGAGAGAGAAAGCAAGAAGTAAGGTGCCTGCCATAGAATCAGGTGGGGTGGGGGTAGGGTGGTGTGGGGTGGTAGCAAGGAAACTGGGAACATTGGAGATGGGAAATGTACACTGGTGGATGGTCATTCGAATATTGTATGACTGAAACCAAACCATGAATAACTTTGTGATGGTCAATCTCATGGCGATTCAATTTAAAAAAAACTTCCTAGTGCAGAGCCTCTCAAGCCCTTGGATGCTTCTGAATGATGAGTGTCTGTTGTTTCCTAATGACTTGACTACTGGGTAGGGAGTAAGAAAACAGGTTCTAGAACCTTAGATTGCTTCAGGATGGGGGCTGATCAGCTGGGATAGAGGGGAGTATATTTCAACTCCAAACTCTGATCTCTGGGAAGGGGAGAATGATTGGAGACTAAATTCTGTCACCAATGACACTAATAAAGTCAATTATGTCTGTGGAATTACCCTTTGTTCACAGTCCTAGGTTTTGTATTATTAGGAAATGTTGTTTTACTCTCTCATGTATGTCCTTTGCATATTCTTATGTTAGAGAAAGGCCTTTGCTCTAGAGGAAAGACACAGGAAGACAGCTAAGGCTATGCATTTATGATATAGAAGTTAATTAACTCTGAATTAGTTACTCCTGGACATCAGTCATATTTCCTAACTTAAAACGTCAGCTACCCTTAGACTGATTCTAGTTCCTTTACCCCCAAAGGAGAATCCCGTTACGGGACTCAGATGGACCCAGTGCAGGCCATGAGTAAGCTACCCTGGCCTCGACATAGGAAAAAATTAAGTGTCATAAACAGTATAATAATCTAAGAACATGATCATGGAACACACTCTGTCCTGACTCAAAGATAAGCAAAAGATTTTGGACCCTGTTGGGGTTAGGATAAAATTAACTTGGCCTGAGGACTGTAGTCTGGAATATATAGTGAGATGTCACCAGGAAAAGCCACCCTTTATAAGGTCTGTATTTCTTACCATGTTTATGCAAAATGACTAGAAATATTATTAAGATAATTGTTTACCTGCAAAGGAAAGGAGAAAATAATACACCAAAATTCTGTCTTTGTCCTGGGCAGGTCTATAACCCCAGACAAGATTCCCTCTGGAGGGAGGTCTCCTTTAGAGTGCCCCAGGAAAGAGGATCTTTTTTACAACTTCTCTTTGTTTCTGGGATCAAAATCCATCGCCTCCCTATCCCCATCCGTTTGGGAAGGGTTAATTTCAGACCTGACTTGAAAGAGAGATATATAGGAGAGCAGAGGAGAAATTTTTACCCCACCCCGGTAAAGGGCAGTCTCTGACTACTGGGCAGTTCCTTGTCTTGTTCCTTTGTCTACTGGTCCAGGGCAAATGGTCATAGGCCCTGAGCTTGCAAGAGGACCCTGCCAGACCCCAATATCTGCTGGGGACCCTGATGAGCTCCAACGATGTCTACATACCGCATGCCTAATTTTGTACTAATAATTTCATATCATTTTTCATAAGTAGAACCTCTCAAATTGTATAACCCTCAGATCTTACACAACGTGGATTTCTCCCATGGGGTCTGGGTTAGTTTTTTTCACAGTGTTGTGCAGAGATTATTTGTTTAATATGGTACCAGAAGGTTAGAATGATATTAATAAGAGTTACAAGAGGGCAGATTTGAGGTTAATTTAAGTAAAATATTTTTATATCTTTATAGACATCTAGAGACTCAGAGGGGAAAGCTAAGGACTAGAGAGTTCCAAGACAGGAGGGCACTAAAATGAAGCATTGGCCCAGCCTTTGACTGGGCCATTGTCATGTGGGCCCCAGTTTAGAAGATTGGCTGGACACAGTGAGCTTTCAGTTACACCTTTCTGCAGAGAGGCTCTGCTCTTCCTGTCTGTGTCCCCAAATCCTTCTCAAGCCACCAACAGTGCTGTCTGGTAGAATCTTAAGAAGGGGGTAGCAGAGGTGGGAGTGAAAAGGGTAGGAAACAATGAGCACAATAGCCTTTTTTTGTAAAGAGGAACTGAGGGCTCAGAAGTGAGATTAATAGCATGGTATGTGCAGCAAGCGAGAGGGAATCCACAGCAGACAGTTTCTAGAAACACCTTCTATAAGCTTTCCAAAGACCTAATCATGTCCTAGGGGAAAGGCCTGGCTTCTCACTAACGGGAAGGCCCATTAACCTTTTCAAGGGTTCACTTCCCCATCACGAGCCCAACATGCCACCCAGAAAATGTAACCGAACATCAGTTTTGCTTTTCCTCTTGTTTAACTGTTTTAAATGTCCTTGAACTGCATTTCTCCATCAGGCTTAATTTTATGGATTGTGGATTACATTTACTGCTCAGCACTTCTTGCTCAACCCTGGACAATCGCAGACCTACTGAGTTGTTAACTCACATGGTCAGCATTAATGTCTGAGACTAGTTATACCAAACAACTGTAGCGTAGCACTATTAACACCTGGCCTTAGAGCGTCCCAAAGAAATCAGCACTGTGGTTCTCCTTTTTCACCCTGCAAACCCCCGGAGGAATAGAGCAGTAATGACTTGGGTTAACTGTACTTTATTTTCCAGAGAGTCCAGCTTTGTATCCCATCTTGCAAGTTGCCTTTGCTTGGAAAATTGTGGCTGAAAGTTGCAGGACGGCCACTTTGTCCATCTCTTCCACCAGCTGGTTAGAGAATTTCTGAGAAAAACAGTAACATCATCAAGACCACACAGAAAGTCAGTAGGTGAACTTGCTCCAATTTCCTTTACTTCTTACTCAAATCATTTTGGAGAATTCCAGAAAGTTGTCCTGGAAGCTACAAAGAGGTCTGTATCTTAAATTTGAAAGGGAACTTAAGATAATTTATTATTCTCATAGGGACTGCATTGAATCTGTACAGAGCTCTAGGGAGTATTACCATTTTGACAATGTTGATTCTCCCCATCCATGAGCAGGGGAATGTGTTTCCATTTCCTTGTGTCCTCTTTTATCTCTTGGAGCAGTGTCTTGTAGTTTTCTTTGTACAGGTCCTTTACATACTTGGGTAAGTTGATTCCTAGGTATTTGATTTTCTGTGGCACAATTGTGAATGGAACAGTTTCCTTAATATCCCTTTCTTCTCTTTCGTTATTTGTATATAGGAAAGCCACTGACTTTTGGGTGTTGATTTTGTATCCTGCCACTCTACTATATGCGTCTATTGTTTCTAGGAGTTTTTTGGTAGAGAGTTTAGGGTTCTCTAGGTATAATATCGTGTCATCTGCAAATAATGATAGCTTGACTTCTTCCTTGCCTATCTGGATGCCCTTGATGTCCTTTTCTTCTCTGATTGCTATGGCAAGTACTTCCAGTACTATATTGAATAAAAGAGGTGAGAGTGGGGCAACCTTGTCTTGTCCCTGATCTCAGGGGGGAAGGCTTTCAACTTTTCTCCCATTGAGAATGATGCTTGCTGTGGGCTTTTGGTAGATGGCTGTAACTATCTTGAGGAAAGTCCCTTCAATTCCCATTTTCTGGAGCGTTTTAATCATGAACGGGTGCTGGATCTTGTCAAATGCTTTTTCTGCGTCTATTGAAAGGATCATATGGTTTTTATTTTTTCTTTTTATTGATATGATGTATTATGTTGATTGACTTGCGAATGTTGGACCATCCTTGCATTCCCAGGGATGAATCCTACTTGGTCATGATGTATAATCTTCTTGATGAGTCTTTGGATTCTGTTTGCTAGTATTTTGTTGAAGATCTTAGCATCCGTGTTCATCAGGGATATTGGTCTGTAGTTTTCTTTCTTTGTGTTGTCTCTCCCTGCTTTGGGTATCGGGTGATATGTGCCTCGTAGAAGCTGTTTGGGAGTGTTTCTGTTTCTTCTATTTCCTGGAAGAGCTTGAAAAGGACTGGCAGTAGGTCCTCCTTAAAGGCTTGTGTAGAGTTCACTAGTGAATCCTTCTGGACCTGGGCTTTTGTGTTTGGGCAGACTTTTAATTTACTGTTTCAATTTCCTCGATGGTGATAGATTTATTCAGGTACTGGAGGTCTTCTTGTTTCAGCCATGGGAGGTTATAGGACTTCAGGAATTGATCCATTTCTTCTAGATTCTCATGTTTCAAGGCATACAGGCTCTCAAAGTACATCTACACAATGGAATACTATGCAGCTGTTAGGAAAAATGAAGTTATAAAATTTGCCTATAAATGGATGGACATGGAGAAGATTATGTTGAGCGAAATTAGCCAGAAGGAGAGAGACAGATACAGAATGACTGCATTTATTTGCATGGCATAAATATATATGTACACACTATGATACCAATATCCAAGGTCCAAGTGAAACATATATCAGGAGGTCTTGTCAAAGGTGGAAATTATCACAAACGTGTGGGAGTCAGAGTTTAGGTAAGACAGAAAATGGAACAGGGTGCTAATAATAGTCGAGGGTACTAATGCCAACCTAGAACTGAGCATTAAATAGAGGCAAAAGGATACACATGACAACCTTTTAATGTATGTTCTGTAATCCATAGTCTGGAAGGGAAGGAAAAGAGAAAGAGAGAGAAAGGGAAAGAAATAAAGAACCTGCCATAGAGCAGGGCTGGGGAAGGGGAGGGAACCGGGGATGTTGGTGGTGGGAGATGGGCACTTGTGGAGGGACGGGTGCTGAAACACTGTATGACCAAAACCCAAGCATGAACTTTTTAATTGTATATCTTTTTATTTGTATATCTCACGGTGGTATAATAAAATACTTTAAAAAAAAAAAAGAGAGAGAGAGAAAGGGAAAGATATAAAAAACCTGCCATGGAGGAGGGCTGGGGGAGTGGGGAGGGAACCGGGCACGTTGGTGGTGGGAGATGGGCACTGGTGGAGGGATGGGTGCTGGTAAAAAAAAAAGATAATTTATTATTTGCCTTTCCACAGAACCTGCTGATACAAGGGCACCTGTACAAGTCATCCTATTGTTTACTGATCAGAATAAAAACTGAACTTCTCCTGAAAGAACCCAGTAGAGTGGAGCACAGTGAACACAACGGGTCTCTGATGGACACTTGAAGTGATTCCAAATGGGTACTCAGTTCACTGCTAATAATTTGGTCAACTTCTGTAGGTCTTTTTCTCCTGCTGTCAGTCATATATGGGGTAAATTGTAAAAGTCTGACATGTGTTGGATGCTCAGGTTAAGAATGTCAGCAATTCTATTCAGTAGGAGGACAATCTATAGTTGCTGAGAGTGGAGAAAAAATTCTGAAATGTCCTCTCCTGATTCACTCAACCATCCCTCCCACCATCCTGTGAAGGGGAGGTTGACAAATTCCTGATATCAAAACCAGCTGTCAGAACAACATAGGGTAATAGCTGTCCTTGTCAAATGCACCAATTAATTCACCTGACTGTCAATGCGGAGATAATTGATAGACTCCACAATCTGGCTGAGTAATGAAAGTTGAAGGCATTACTGTGTCCACTTCACCTCCTAACAGGTCCCTGTAGTGAAAGGGGACTGTCAGAAACAGACAATATTAATAAGCCTCTACCAAAATTGAAGTTTAAATTTTTTAATGTGTAGAGGCAGGCAGAGAGACTTTCTTCACTAATTGAATCTGTTATAATGTGGCCATTGCTCAGGATTGTTATCAGAAGATGCTCAGAGGAAAACATGGCAGATAAGAAAATGTTAAACTGGTTTATTCTAAGATTTGTTTGTATATTCATATCTTACATCTTAGGGATGCTTCTTCAGAATGCAGTAGTCTAGACTTGATGTACTACTTTCTTTGCTAGAAGCAGAAAAATTGGAATCTTGCTCAACAGAAATTGAGCCAAAAGATTTGGTAGGAAATATTTCTAGTTATGATGGGATAATGTAATGACTTACAGGCATTGAGAATACTCTGGTGACTAGAGATATTTGCTGAACATATAATGATATAGAATACCATAGAATTCCAGACTTAGTTATAGCCAGTGAGTTTTGGCAAGCTTGATAGACTCTTTGGAAACAAGAAGTCTTGTTAGAAGACTTCTTCTTCTCCAAAGAAGTCTATCTAACAAGCTTGATAGACTTCTTTGGAGATTAGCAAAGAAGGCACAAGAGCCATAGGTCTAGACATTATAATACAAAACATATGGGTCATATATTTGCATGTCATACATAAGGATCATAAACTAGGTACCTGAATAAGTCCTAGTGACTTATTTCAACATACTAACACTTGCTATAGTTCTGGATCACATATTTGGAAGTTTTATGAAAGCAAATACTAAAAAATTGTTATCACAAAAATGTAACTATGATGATAGATGTTAATTAGTCTTACTGTGATTATTTTCTAACGTATAAAAATAGAGTATCCCACCCGCATGACAGAGCCTGGCAAGCTACCCGTGTCGTATTTGATATGCCAAATACCAGTAACAATTATAGAACTCATTCCCATGACCTTATGGAATGGTTTGAGGCTCTTTATGTTCCTGGAGCTAGCAGATGCCCTTGGGCTACACTAGCATGTGACAGTACATATGGAGATGTTACTGGTTCCCGCTCGAGAGCAAATTGATGATCAACAGGAAGGAAAACAAGTGATACAAGTATAAAAATAACAAATCACTATGTTGTACACCTGAAACTGATATAATACTATATATTAATGATGCCTCAATTTAAAAAAAAGTAGGTTAAAGTTGCAAAAAAATTAGGTTGAATTTAGGCTATACAGTCTAGCTTTATTTTATACATATAATACTATCTTATTTATTTGAGGGTGGGGGGCAATGAAACCCATTGTTGTTTAAAGGAGCATTCTCAGCCAGGCTGGAGGTGCCAGGGACCAAACCTGGGGCTCCCATATGCAAATATGTGCTCCAGTCCTTTAAGCCATTTCTCTGGACTCTTTAATACTAACTTAAGCTATATGATGATACGTATAGTCCTTAGACCAAAAGTAATAGTAATAATGTTAATATGTTTTGGTCACCATGCTCGGGTACCCTCGCCCGCCAACTGCGCGCCGCCCCCGCGTGCTCGCCCAGCCCCCTAGCCTTTTAATGTTATGCACGATCAAGTCTGTCTAGAAGTTTCAGGGTAGGGGTCTGAGATGAACTGTATCTCAAAATAAAACATCTGTACCAAAGACTAACTAATCATTTTTCCTTGTCGCCTGCTGGGGGCAACACTTCGTAGAGAACAGCCAATAACCTGCTAGTCCACGATTTAGCATCAAACGCCTTATACCCATAAACTGCCACATTTAAACTACCCCTCCTAATACCGGGCAATCTAGGATCACCTAGTAAACAGCCTTGTCTTGTTTAAGCAGCCTTCAACTCTCAGATTTTATACCTTCTTGAACAACCTCGGTACCTGCCCAAATTCTCATTTTATCTAAAAGCTGGTCCAGACTCCACATGGGGCGAGCTGTTCCGCCTCCGCACGCCGATGAGGCAGTCGGGAGGCGGACAGCCGTGGCCCACCACCCAGAGCCCTCACAACAACAGACCACCGCCCTCACTCCACGGGCGCCGCCATTTCCACTTCTGACTTCCCCCGCGAACTCCACCCAACAGACCAGCCATCCAGCCGGCTCAGCGCTTGCGGCCACGCGGTCGTCAATAAATGCTTTATTTGGAGGTGTTTAAAAAGTTTGCCTCCCGCCGAGCCTGAAGCTTCCGTTGTATTTGAAGCCAATCCAGTAACTCTTCCCTGACCTATATAATGGTTGAGCTCTTTATGTTCCTAGTAAAGCCGATGCCCTGGCTCTACTGGCAGACAGACAATGGAGATATTACTGGGCCCGCCTAGCAAATAGATGATCAACGGGAGATCGGACGGACGTGAATAATGTTAATTTAATTTTTTAGCATTTCCTGTGTTCAGGCAGTTTGCTTAAATTTGCACATGTTATCTCGTTCAAGTGTCACATTAACCTTATGAAACAAATGTAAGTGAATAAACACATAATATTTATAGAAGGACACCCCTAATTGCCACCTCAATTCCTTCCAATGCTTCCTCCCACGAAGGAAGATATTTTTCTTGCAGGTAGGTGACTTCACACTGATGTAACAAAAAAGAGACTGATGGGGGGTTGAGATGGGTGGTGGTAAAATCTGAGTAGACAGTGATGGAAAAGCATTTGGTTTTTTTTTTTTCCATTGGTCTGCAGCTCTATTTTTTTTTTAATTTTTTATTTTTACAATTACAAAGATATACAATTAAAAAGTTCATATTTGGGTTTTGGTCATACAGTGTTCCAGCACCCATCCCGCCACCAGTGCCCATCTCCCACCACCAACGTCCCCGGTTCCCTCCCTCCCCCAGCCCTCCTCCATGGCAGGTTCTTTATTTCTTTCCATTTCTCTATCTTTCTCTTTTCCTTCCTCTCCAGACTATGGATTACAGAACATACATTAAAGGGTTGTCATGTGTATCTTTTTGCCTCTATTTAATGCTCAGTTCTAGGTTGGCATTAGTACCCTCAACAATTGTTAGCACACTGTTCCATTTTCTGTCTTACCTAGCCTCTGACTCCCACACGTTTGTGATAATTTCCACCAAGCATTTGGTTTTACAGGAATGTTTGAGCAGTTTTAGAGCAGTTGTAGGGAGTAACATAAATGGGTGGGAGAGTACAAAGACAGAATAAATATTGCTGTGAATTGAGTATTTAAAGTCCCTATAAAGTCCCTTGAAAATTGCGATGTATTTTTATTTTTTGTTTATTGGTTTGTGTTTGGGCTATACCTGGTGGTGACTAGAGCTTATTCCTGGCTCTTTGGGCAGGAATCCCCTCCTGGTGGACCTTAGGGGGACCATATGTGTTGCCAGGATCAAGCCCAGGTGAGCCGTGAGCAAGGCAAGTGTCCTACCTACCACATTATCCATCCAGGCTCTGGAATATATTTTCAACTATGTTTGTGGTATTAAAGCAGCACTTATCCTTTGTGACATTATCCTGAGAGGTATCTACATGATCTCAAGTTCATTAGGATTAGGGTATTAATATTACACATTGCAAGGATATTAGAATTTAGAGAAATTACCTAATTCGCCCAAAACTTTGACATACTTGTGGTAAAGTCATTTGACAACATGGAGGAAACAACTCATTTTTTGCATCCCTTTAGAGCTATGCAAATCCTTTGTTTATGTACTCTAATCTGATTATCATCTGATCCTCTGAAGGTAGGTATCATTATCTCCAATTTACAGATGATTATTAATATTTTAGGAGTTTGGATAACTTGCCTATACAACTAGCACACAATTAGCCCAGAGTGGAACCCAAATCTACCCCCTTACACCCCCTGGATCCTCTTTTACTTTATTTATTTACACACATTTTTAAGTCACCTTTATCTCTAGCACTTTTCATGACAGTATTTTATGCATACACTCCACCATGTCCACTTTTTCCCCCTTATATCAGTGCCCCCAACAAACTCTACTGCCACCACTCAATCCTTTCCCTCCTTCCTTAGTCACTAGACTAGATCACTAGACATCCCGTTGTTCATGGATTTCCTCGAGCGAGCACCAATAACATTTCCATTGGACCCTATCACGTGCCAGTGTAGCCCAATGGCATCTGGTTGTTTCAGGAATACAAAGAGCCTCAAACCTTTCATTCATGGTCTTGACGAAAGAAGTTTGACCATCTTGTAGGTGGGCGGCCACGTGATAGTTTGACGTCCTGTGGGATCCAGTCGGTAACGGCTCTAGTCCAGCGGTTGTCTCCAAATCGCATTACATGTCCAGCCCATCTGATTTTCGATGCCTTGGCAAATGAGACAGCATCCCTGACTCTGGAACAGCGATGGAGGTTGGAGCCCCAGATTCCTTCTTTCATTTGAGTGAAGCATGATATTCCAAGCATAGCTCTTTCAATTCCTCTTTGGGAGACCCGAATAGCGTTCTCATCCTGCTTTCATAGGCCCAGGTCTCTGAGGCGTATGTAAATGCAGGCGTGTATGTAAATGCAGGTTGTCTCCAAATCGCATTACATGTCCAGCCCATCTGATTTTCGAAAGACACCATGCTACATCTGATCCTCTCCTTCTGACTTCTCTCAGCTTGATAGTCCCCATTTTCACCCATGGAGCAGAAAATTGCATGATTTTCCCTTATAGTAGAATAGTATTCCATTGTGCACATGTCATAATTTATAGATCTACTCATCTGTTCTTGAACACTTGGATTGTTTCCAGATTTTGGCTATTGTGGGTAGTACTGTAGTGAGTATAGGAGTGTGAATGTTATATACTAGCTCAACCAGTTTAGAAATCCAGACCAAAAAAAAAAAGAATTGAGTGTATATATGACCCTTAAATTTTATTTCTTGGCGTCTACACAAGGGGCTCCCAAATTTTATATCCCTCCGTGATTAATGTCATGATCTTGATGGCCCAGCCAAATGCTAATTATTACTGTTGGGAGCAGAAAAACCTTGAAATTTTTTGTTAGAAACACTATAAACATCCTTCTCACCTTGGCCTGCTATTTTTTTCTGAAGATTTGGGTTTACTGTTGTTCTGTAATGGACACAGTATTTGAA